>APFE031396530.1:183228-195088 GCA_000404065.3 Pinus taeda | reverse complement strand
TCTATATTCTAAAACAGGAAATTGAAACCTAGGGAGACCAAGATTAAGCTGTTTGGACCTCCCTTTAACTGAAAATTGTACAACACTGGAATAACTTCTCAAAATTTGGAAAGCAGTTAGATGAACTCTGAGTAGCCTTCTTCGTTTGGTGATTGTTAAGCAAATATGGAGCATTGCAGCATGCAAAGTATGACATATTTGGTCTGTAAAAATGTCAATCATGAAATATGAGTAACCTGCTGCAGCAGGAGGCTAACAATCTGCAAGGTTGCAATCATCGAATTTCATTATCGCAACATAGCCAACCACTGAGTTTTCCACTGGGACATCTTTTGAGAGAGGGGGTAGTGATTATACTGTTGAATTTGTCCACGTTTGTGGGTACCTTGTTCATCCCCTTTCTTGGAGGCATATACTTGGGTCGTCACACCGGCTATATAGGGTCTTCCTCAGGCAAGTCCTCTTCGACCCTCATGGGAGACTCTTCTGTTTCTTCCTCACTATCAATGATAATAGTTTTACCTTTTTCGTTCATTATGGACTTGCCAACCTGTAGGTGTCGTGGCAACTATTGAACTAATTCTAGGAGTGGAGGTTTCTTCTTGGTCTTTGGCGTCCGTGGGGATTTAGAATGTTCTACTTCCTGCGGCGACTTTAGCTGTGGACTATCGGCGGCAAGCCTTTGACCTTTCAAGATGACATCTTTCTAATGTCATGGCACAGCCTAAAACCACAAACCGTTTTCAACTTCCTCAGTGCTCATGATGTAGGCAATACGGACCGATTCTCTTGTCAGACAGTGTGATGTGGTGGTGTGACCTTTACCTTGTTTATATATCAATTGATCTCGGAAACCGAGGGCTTGTTTTTATGGTAGCTCAAAAATGTGACTTGGGTGGTTATGCTTTTGCCTTACTGGCCTGCCGCTCGCTTCATGGTGCTTTAAATGTGCCATCATACTATGACTAGTATCTTCAACGACCACTTTCCATATTTCCTTTGCAGCTGCGAATCCCCAAGGTCGTAGATGTGGTTTCTGCAGGGGGGCGGTGGTCATATCGCACCATTGTACAATAGCTTGTTTTATAGTTGTGCACCCCCTTCCAACTGCTTAGGGTGAACCCTTCCCGTGGGTCATCTAGTTCCTCACTGACCTGGGTCACGAGCACCCTAGATGTCCTCCTACTTCTATCATGAAATTATGGTGTGCGCACCCTTGTGGCTTCTGGTGCAACCATATCAAGGTAGGAAAGCAAGCCATGTTGGTTTCCTTGGGCCATTCCTTTTCATCATCTAGGGTGGCCACTTCTAATTGAAGTTTTTCGATGGCTTTGTCCAACTTCATACTATGGTCACGAATTCAGGCCTTAGTTCGTTCCAACTCATCAAGTCATCATTTTGCACGCCGAATGGCAGCCCACAATTGATGAACCTTATCGCAGACACCATATTTGGTGGGAGAAGCTATGTCTATAGTGGCTGATTAGGTCGTAGGGAGGAGGTTCCCTCTAGCCTAATGATCCTGTGGCCCACTCTAGTCTGTTTGAGGTGTTAGTCATCTACCATACACCTGTATTCTTCATGTTATCTTTTTGTGCCAACTTAACCGCTGCGCATATCTTCCAATTCAGATTCGAAACTTTCTCTTGTATTTGAGCTTCCCCAATCCTTCTATTGGTGCGTGTGACCTGTCTACTAACGCACTGGGTGGTTCCTGTACTACACATGTGAGTTGGTCTTCGGTGGTCGTGTCCTACTCTTTCAGGTGGTGTCTTTCTTCACATCGTGTCAATTGAGTCACCCTATTATAGGTGAGTGTTGTAACTCCCTGCAATCGATTGTGCCAGCACTCCATCTCCTCCTCAGAATCGATAGTGTAGATACTCTCACATTCCCATGAGGTTCTTCTATTGTTGTTGTAATGCATCTGACCCGAGTTCTGCGCTGTTATCTAATAAATGCAATCCAATTCATCATTATTTTCCTCATTGCAGACGGGTTCTGTGTAGTGCTCCCCTTTCGCTAGGTCCAGTGGAACTACTACGCGAAGTGACTTCTTTTCAAAAGTCATAGTGCGCCTTTTAAAGTTGATGATTCCTTTCATGTCGATGGCCCAATCAATCCCGAGCAAAGCAGGGTAAGGATCACTATCATCGATAAGATCTATGACTTCGAAGTTGGTATGGGTCATTACACCATCAATATCCATTATCACCCCTTGCAATTGGCCCATTGGTAAGATTTTTTGCGTGTTAGCCATTCGTAGTTGAATCGGAGACCATTGTAGTACAAGCTTTCCTATACGCTCCCAAGTTTGCTTAGGAAGTATATTTGCATCCGAGCTTAAATCCAGGATGACTTGATCCATTTCATAATCTCCTATTTGCACTGTCATTCTCATTTCTCATCCAGTGTGTAGAGCATGTCGTCCTATCCTCTAGACCACCTGGGGTTTGCTGAATTTGGCGCTCCTAGTAATCAACTCCTGTAGCCATTGGACAACCTTCTTATTCTGCAGAAATTTCATGCATGCGTCAAGAAAGGAGGTGATAATGTAGGGGTCATTTTGGCTTTTGTTTGGTCCTTCTCACCTGAGGTAGCAGCTTTTGCGAAGCTCACCTAATCTTTGTTTGGCCCCGCCCTTCCTTGCTTTAGTTTAACAATACGGTTCCCCATAAGCGGGTCGCCTAGCTCCCCTCCTGTGTTCCCTCCTTACATTGCGCCATGTCTTCGCACCATATTTATACTAGTGTCCTCTTCGTGGGGCTCCACATGCATCATCTGGACATTCTAGGTTGGCAGAGGTTGAAGGACCCCTTTCTCATTTAATTGGGCAAGCAAGGTTGGACAATCTACCAATTCGTGATCGAACTGTTCGCAATAAGGACATGAGATCCTAGTTGGGTTAGTGCACTCTCGAGCGTAGTGTCCTTATTCCCCACAATTATAACAAGTTATCTGTTCGCGACCTCAGCTAGGTCCCCATCCTCTTCCTCGACCTCGTCCTTGAAATCCTCCCCGTGTTTCAGCCTGTAACCTATAGGATAGGGTCCATTCCATCATTAAGTTATAACTTCGACACGTTCACTCATCGTGTCTTACTGATCAATAAAAATTGCAATATAACTATTGTGAGGTCTGGGTATACTTCTGCAATAGATGGAAGTTATTTGTTGCATGTTTCCCTCCCACCTGGAAAATCATGCACCAGAGCGTAGGGGTGGCATTTTGTCCTGTCTAGACTTCCACTTTTAATGGCATCAGGCCTCCTCCTGCCAAATAGTTCGCGAAGTCCGGGCAATGGTCTTTATCGTGTGTGTGGCTTTTACATTTAATACACCATGCCTCCAATTGTACCCCTAATCAAGGCACTTTTCCTTGCTTCAAGCTTTGTACTTCCAAGCTTAAGTTTTGAAGTTGCACGTGGAGTTGTTGAACTCCCAACACTGGGTACAGAATCAATGTCGTGTATAACCTCATAGCTATCACTAGTGCCTTGGCCTGGGTTGAGATCTTCTATTGTGACAGAGTCATCCTTAGATGGGGTGTATGATGCCACAAACCACGCGCAATGTTTTCTGTCGGTCAAAATCATATTAGCTTCGCAAATAGTACTCTTTAATCTTTGATCTAGATCCCATGAGGTTTCACTAAGTAGCATTGCTATTTCTTTGAACCCAATGATCGATTGGTTCTCAAACTTTGGTTGGCCAAAATCCTTATTAAGCGCATCCTATATAGGTCCTAGTCCTTCATTCAGATGGTCGGTTGAGTGCTTTATGTACCATGTCAGTGCATGGCCCTAGAGTGCACTAACCAGCGTAGCCTTTTTGATGTTTTCATCCATTATACCTTGCATGTCCCATACGGAGTTTATCACAAACCAGAACCAGCTTGGATCTTCATTCCCTATACCTTGAAAGGTTGATAACTTGATTGCGGCCGCCATCCCTATTCTAGGAGGTGGTGGAAGTGGTGAGGGTTGAGGTGGTGTGGAAGGACACAACATGGGTGATAGGGGTGATGGCGTAGATGGAGATCTTCCTCGCTTTCTCATGAGATAGAAATCAGAGGGCAGTTCCCTGCTCCTCCCATTCCTCGGTAACCTCTTCCACTACGTGTTACCCTAGACATTAATGTAGGCGCATAATCTATTTTTCACACAATAGCATCTTAATCCAAGTGTTCAATGATTTGATGTACTGACCCCACGGTCCTTGGAGAAATTGTCTTTCCACTTCACTATAGCTTACAGTGGTATCTATTACAAATTTAGTGATAAATCCTCCAATGATTCAATCTACCCAGTGATCGACCGCGCGCAAGTTTGTCTTCAGTGGCTTCTAGTCTACGCACCAGTTTTGGGGTCCACACTATCAACTGGTCAAATCTTCACCTTCCCACGCTATCAGCTAAATTTGCAGTCCACTCATACAATTCTATCGGGAATGTTACGAAGAAGATTTCATGTATGTCCGTGAGGATATAGCGATCCAACCACTATTCCTCTAATATCCGCGAGTTTCTGTTTTCTTGAACCGCAAACTCGTGGAGCTTCAGATCCCACCAATATTCGAGCTCTTTCTTTGTAGGATTCTAATGTTCCCACATTAGACACCCCTTAGGAAGATCCCGGTCCCAACAACGGAACCAATTGTTGGCTTATATGGGCTTGACCCAGGTTTGGAAGAATTATTTAGCCAAACAAATCCTGCGGTTACCAGCCCTTTCAACAACAGCTCATGAAGCGCGGACTAAGGTCTCACTCGAGGTAGGAGGGGAGGGTGCTGGAACTAGGTTTCCGTGCTCTGGGGATGTCTTGGATGTGGTTTGGGGCTCGCACAGTGTTCTGCAACCTCGCGATGCGCCAGATCCACGCAGATCAGAATACCCTTATAGCGCTTATTACAGATTGAATCACTTATTAATGGTTTGATCTAGTTAAAGTGGTCTTTAAGCAAACATCTATTACTTTTGGTTACTTCGCGCTTCAATATTAACCCAATTCACATGTATTCAACCGTAGCAAATGCAGAAATCATAATAGTTCATTTATCATAAAAGAGTAAAGTTGCAATCAACATAGAATTCAGAAGAAACTTATCTTTATTATCAATCTCCAACGATACATCCAAATCCACCCTGTGCACTCAGCGGCTGGGGTCTGCGCACACAGCTGTGGACTTTCCAGGCCTCTACGCACACAGCTACAGAGCCTCTACCTTCTACACTACTCTCTCGACTTGGACTTACAACTGCTTTCATACTATTCACCCATTACATATTCGGGCCAATAACCAAAAATTTACTGCCTTTCCCTCATAGAGCCTCGCTCTATTTATACTTTCCCTTGGCCCGTGATCCCACTGTGGTCCGACTCTATTACTATTTCTTTACATTATTTTTGGGTAGACTACCTTTTGACTCAACCTACTATAGCTCGCACTTCGTGCTTTCCGTGGAGTCCCTTACCCTAATATTACCCAAAATTCTGGGCTTCGTACCCCATACTCATTCCGTGGGGCTTTTGCTACCCAACATTTTCTCCATCTCTATTTCCATTTGTTTCAGCTATGCACTCTGCTCCACTATGATCTCCTTCATGTCTTTCTTTTGTGACTCTGCCTCTTCAATGTCTTTGGTCAGAGGGTCTTCTGTGGTCGGTAACTTTAATTGCTTTCTCAATGCTACTATGTCAGTATTCTTCTTTGTTACAAGTTCTTCTGCAGCATTGATATTTGCAAAATCATATCCTATTTTGACTACCAAGCCTTCAAGAGATTTGATCCTTGTGCCTTTAACCAGTGAAGAAACTTTCTCCATCTTTAATTATGACTGGATGTTAGCTAAAGTAACCTACAATTTAGACAAACTCATAGCAATGTTAGTGAGAGTAGATGAAATCATTTTCCCAGTCTTCTTGTGAATATCCATTTGGTCAATGGGATGTATGTCTTTCACATAAAATTCAAATGATTTCTTCTTGTAATTTGATGCTGCCTTAGGCTGTGGAATCTGTGCTTGAAGGAAGGCCAATTGCATTTTTTCCTTTCTCTAAATCAAAGGCTGACAACAATATGCTTTGAGAACTGGACGTTTGCTTCTAGAACTGATTGTATGTGTTGATCTTCAAGGCCTCATATCTCACTTTAATATCCTTGAAAATGTCAAATATACTCCTTTTTTGTCTCCCCTGTGGTAGATGTGCTAGTTTGCATAACTTGTTGCTCATCTTGTGAAGTTGTCGAGCCAGTAGGAGAAAGTGTAGTCTGATCTGAATCCTTACTTAGCCTTAGTTTAGAATTGAGCTTAGTCTTCTTCCTGTACATGATTTTAAATCCTTCACTAGAAATATCAGTCACTGAAGGTGACTCCTCTTCTCTATTTCTTTTCTTTGTTTTCTCCTGTGTGACAAGATTATGTACTATTGAAGTGGACACCAACTGCTCCTCTTCCTCTTGTAGAGTGTTCTCAGTCCATTCTAGCTGGTTTCTATATTTTTCAATCTCTGTTCTAGATGTATGAAAGTAAGTAATAGATTTTTTCTCTACCTTTAACTTGGAGATGACCCATAATGGATCATATGACCATGTGAAACTGAGACTGAACTGCATTTCTTTCAGCAATTTGTCTACTTCTTCCCCTATTTCCCTGTTGTTGCAAATAAAAGGCCCTATTTGTGTTTTAATTTTGAATTGAGATTTCTTCTTGGCAGCTACAAAATGAATGTCATCCATATTAAGAATTTTCCTTATGTATTCTAGAGAAAAATTCCTCATTCAGAAGAATTTTGGCAGTTTCTAAGGGGAAAGTTCGCACCCAAATATCCTTAGCTATGCGTAATTCTGATAAAGGTACCAATCTCCTGTCTAGATTTGGTCTGATAACTGCAATATTTTTCTAATTTCTTCGCTAATTCTTGGTTCTAGAGTGCTATTTATGAGACTGAGTGTTGGATGTACAAACATTTCTATGAATTGTTTGTAAGAATACTCCTTTTGTTCCTTCATTACCAGTGTAGTCTAGAAGATCACTGATTGTTGATTTCCTTGTTCATCCAACTTTTGTAAGGAAAGCTTGAGGTTGTCTCCCTAAGAATATAAAAACATATATACTAAGACAGAAGCATATTTAAATACTTCTTCAGTTTGGAATTTGAAAAATTGTTCATGGATAGAATATGCAAGGAATTGGCTAAAGTTGAACAAGATGGAAGGCTTGGAATCTATAGACAAAATAGAAATAAATCCTATAATTGCCTCATCTACCCACTAATCTAAGTAATAGCTAAGGAGGTAGGAAATAATTGTGATGATTTTCTTGGCTCTCCTAGGGAAAATGGAGGATGGATAGGGAGGGTTTTTCTTGGGTAATGGGGCATCTTCAGTCAAGAAAAGCTCAAGGGTTTTGGATCTTTTTGCCAAGTAAATTTTTTGATATAATTCAATAAGAGCTTCATGAGAGAAAGGAGTGGCCTTTTCTGCTTTAGGAGCTTGCATCATCTAGTCTATAGCTTGGGGAGTTATGGTGAATATAATTTCTCTAGTAGAGGCAATAATAGTTCTTTGGCTAGGTAGGTAACAAGAATGACATTTCCTGAATAATTCAAGGGTGTTGTGGGTACGAGGAAAGATATAATGGGGAAAATTGGATTCCCACAGTTGAATATCATCAAACTTATCTATAGACTTGTCCTCAAGCCAGCAGTACATTTCAAACAAATCAAATTCATAGAGGGTTTCATGAATTTTATAGTCTCTATCTGCCAAAGGAATATGGTGAAATTTGATGGGCGAGTGGATCAGAGGAATCACTGGTTCTTCTTATCCCTTGTCTTTTGGAGGCATTATTGGATAAAGCTAAGGACATTGGTGAAATTTGGATTGTACAGGTTTACAGTGTGCAGAGAGGACTCGGGATTTAAGTAGAAAGGAAAACAAAGGTACTAGCCTGAAATTTAGTTAGCAGGCAATATCCCTAACTAGGTGAAATTGTTGCAATTTGGATTGGCACATTTGTAACAAAACAATGGCAATGGTAGTGTATAAAATCAGTAATCGGAGAATAGGTGAAAGGAGGGATTTTATAATCTTCTAGCTTTCCGTTGATGGTGGCACGGATCCGTCGGATTAACGGTTAAGTAGTTTAATTACTTAATGGTTTGATTTGGATGGAGCGGATGTGATTGGTGGGAGAAACGGATGGATGATGTGGAAAAGTGTGACTAGCGGGAGTTTAACGGATAGGGCACTGGTATTGCTTGGCGGAGAAACAATTTTTCAAAGGGGGGGAAGTGGTTAATGGTTTTGACGAGAGGGGTGAGAAAACACAAGGTGGTGACACGTTGTGATGGGTGCAGGTTTGAATACTACCCATTTTGGACTCTCAACCCCCCCCCCTCCCCGATGGTAAATTTCAGATGGTGAGGGGGGGAGGGTCGAAGTGTAATGTAGGTCGTCAGATGTTAAGAGGGGGGCACAGATAAGGGGGAAGTGTTGGGATATTATTGTGATGTGACGAGGTGTATGGTGGGGTAGGGGAGTGGGCGAAATAGATAGCGGAGGAATGATTTTGGGTTGGCTAAACTTAGGAATAGGGAATAATATATCGAATATCATGTGATACCCCAAACTTTAGAGTCAAACCTTTAATTCCTTTTCTTTTTCTTCTACACATGAAAATAAAGTTTAACATTTGACTTAGGATAAAATCTTCATGATTTTCCTCTAATCGCCATAGTGCTTCTACATACCCTTTCTCATTTCAATTCTTTTTCTAAGCTAACATTTTCTCTTCTTGCTTTGCAGGGTGCATTTAAACTAGCAGACCCAAATCATTTTTCTTTCATGAAAATCTACCTTATCCTATCACTTATCTCACCATTGATTTAGATTAAACTTTTGAATCAATTTTATTTCTACCTAGCTACTGATTTACCAAGATTAAGTTGTTTGGTAAATCTTAATTCACTAACCTATTGAATAGAAATTTAAATGTGTTCAATCATGATTAAATTGTATGATTTGAACAGAAGTCTAGTCATTGTGGCATTCAAAAACGATTTGCACACAACCTTATTTGAAAATCAAATAAAAGAACTAACTTATCAGTAGTGCCATTTTTCTTTTTGTAAGCTTTAGTAGTTCCTTGTTTTTCTATTAATAATCCAAGTTGTTTCATGTACAGAAATTTGGTGGCCTCAACTTGCCCGGATGGGAAACCAAGTCTGTTGGCCACGTAAGTCTGTTATATGCCATCCAGTAACAAAATTTAACTAGTATTTCAATCCAAGCTAAATAAACTTTACATCTAGAAACACTATTCAGGTTCCAGACTAACATAAAACACAGGAAAAGAAAATGTTATCCGCTAAAAAAACCAAAACTAGAAACTGAAAAAACTATTCCTTTCGATCATCTTTGTCAGATTTCACAGTAACTGATGCGGCAACATAGTCGCCTGGCATTGGAGCCAACTTCATAAAACGTTTTTGGATCTCATCTATCTTACTATCTTTCATAATCAAGATAATTTGTAGGTTTTTCATGTCCCTTTTGATATTGAGCATGCCTTGTGCTATTTCTACCACCTCCCCCGCCACCTGCTCCAGGGCTCTGGCCAGTAAGCGCTTCATAACCTAGTACACGTGTAGGGCTTGTCTATATAGTGTCATCCTGCCTCTTGTGTGCCCTGGTTCGGGGACTATATCCCTACATTCTTCCATCTCTAGCTCAGAATCTTCTTCCATGACGCTATCCTCCATCTCCTGTATTAGCTGATGAATATCAGCATCCGTCCCTTCTCTTTATTTGTGAGTGGCTTCATGGACCGTCGTCTTGATAGATTTCCTACCCTTTCTTTGAATTTCTTGTGTCGAGGTTGTAGGATCGCTTCTACATGGCTGGCTCTAGCGCCCTCTGCCCCCACGACCCTGGCCTCTGCCTAGATGTGCCATATTTTCCTTTACTAACTCTTACTTACAATTATCAACAACAAATGTTAGCTTTCTATGAACTTCTAGCATATCCTTGTCGCTTAACATACCTTGCCCACTCCGTCCTCCGTCATCACTCTAGAGAATCGATGGACTCTCCCCCCTGGACTAAGGTTGGTGGTCAAGTCCTCTGTCATCCTATCCTTCTTTAGGATTTCAGCCATGGTTTTCCAGGGATGACCCTTTGCCCTACTAATATATTCCCCAGGTGTGCCTATGCTCTATTTCTCTCACTGCCTCACAATGTCGTCCTGAAACCCACGCAGACACAGTCCCTCCTTTGCGAGTCCCAGCTTTACCCCTTCCTCCAAAATTTTATGCGAGACAAAGTGAATTATAGGAGGTAAGCCAAAGGAAACATACTCGAAATTGAGCTCAGCCGTAGAAGATCTCATCGCCCACTCTGCCTTGTTCCCCTCCTTTCGCTGCAAACTGGGCTCTCTTCCTACCCTTGCCACCCTCATGAACCCTTTTCCATCTACCCTATGTCCCATCCCACTACTATCACCATTTCTTCCGACCTCTCCCCCCACACTCATGCCACTTTGCTTCCTCCACATTCTCACAGAGATGCAGGATGCCACCATGTCTGGTTGATCCAAATTGTGGGTAGTAAGTGGATGTCCTAGTTGTCCTTTCCCCTGCATTGTCCTCCAGCTCGTACACTCCCCCTTCATCACCCTGATCGGGGGCCACCTGTATCTGCTATCTTGAGATCATGTCTTCATGGTAATCTTGGGCAAGGATTGCTTTGAGGGGCTCCAAACTAGGCTCCTCAAGTTGGGGTGGCCAGACACTATCCAACTTTCCTCCTTGCTCATTACTTTCCCACATTATCCGTTGCTCTGTTGCCTTCTCTTCTAACATGATTTATTATCATATATTCAAATTGATTTATAATGGCTTCCAATTATTGGACCAGGCTAGCTGTCCTCCAGCTTTTTGCAACTTTGTCCTAGGTCTTACCATTATTAAGTTTCCTTATCATATCAATAACAAGTTGGGAGTCTCCTTCTATCTCTAGCTTTTTGTATCCATTTCTTGTCATTGTTCTTAATCCTTGATAAACTGTCATAATCTCTGCTTCGTTATTGCTCATGACACCCCCATGGTCTGAGAATACCCATCTTGTCCTACCCTGGTCATCCCGGAAGATGCCTTCAAGCCCCACTGGCCCTGGGTTACCTTTGGAGGCTCCATCAAAATTCAATTTGATGAAACCTGCAGTAGGGTGAGAGAAATGGATAGGGCTGTTGTTGTTTAAGTCGGGAGGTTTCCACATCTGAGGAGCTACCATTTGTTGATCTAGGTTTAGCTTGGTCAAAATCCATTCTTCATCAGGTGTCGTCTTCCAATCCTCTTGACTCCAAACTTTCGGTAGAATAGTTTCTCTGATATGACTCAAGGTTCTTTTCCAGACCTGCGCTTGAGGTAGCTCTTTGTTTTGAAAGATTATGCGATTTCTTTCTTTCCATATCATCCACATATTCATTCCAATAGCTAGACTCCAGGCTCTTCTCACCACTGGGCTTGTGAATTGACCACACCCCCATTGTTTGATTGTTTCTTTGATGTTCTAATGATCTCTATTTATCCTTCCAAAGAGACTGTTAGGCCCCTATACTACTAGTGTCACCCCTTATTGTTATTAGTACAAACCACTTATTATATTGATGTACCCATGTAGTGCCCATATTGTTACTATTGTGCCCCATAGAAGCCCACTATTATTATTATTGTGCCTTACATTATTATTGTTATGTCGGCTCTGGTTATGTTATGACCCCTTAGACTCCTATATATAGAAAGGAGGTCTTTTCATTTGTATCATCCAAGAATTGTTCATTTATGTAATGTAAAGGAGGT
>APFE031396530.1:116382-171683 GCA_000404065.3 Pinus taeda | reverse complement strand
TCACCTTACACACACCATCACTCTTCTGTTTATAAATACATCACTCCATCTTAGGAAGATAAATTAACCACAAACAAACACCCCAAACGACAAAAGAAAGCTTTAAGAGGTTGCTTAAGTACATATAGTACACCTTCACTTCATCAGCTTACGAGCCCCGGGTTGACAATTAATGACATCAATTTAGGAACACTAAATTGACTAAACACTTCTGTCCCCCCCTCTATCTCTATTAGTCTGTGGCTTTAAGCCATCTGCTTCCTAACTGTTTGTTTCCACTTTCAGCTCTCTCATTCCCTGCCTCTGTCCATTCAAATCCCTTCTTTCAGTTGTTACAATCACTGCATCACACCTCACAGGGAAGTGGCCACCTATTCTGTAATGGATAAGTGTCAGGTTCACTGGAAACACTCAAGCGTTTGAAACAACCGTTATTTCCGTTTACTCCAAGAATTTCACAAAGCACGAATCTCTACCAACTCATCGTCCACATCAGACTTCAAAATCCTACACAACATACTTTATGACTTTGTCAAATCCAGTCGTCCATCAGGTTGCAACTCAGCCATTGATCTTGAGCCTCTAGATCCTACGGTCTCCGTCCATATCGCACAGGTAAGTTGCGTGACCCTTACTTGCACGATGTGAGCAATTTTCTCTCTCATCCGCTAGACATGTGTCACCCAGTGTATGCAATCGCGCTGGACTCAGCCAAACCCGCTTGCTGCCTGAAGTGCTCTTGATATCCTGCCAGTTTTGGCACGGGACCCACCTTCTAACAGAATTGGCGATTCCTGTACGGTTTTATGTCTTTTCCTCGTGATCGAGTGATTGGGGCTTTCCTTCACTGAGGGGGATGCCCTGCGAGCGCTAATCGCATATCAGAAACTACCTCTATTTTTGGATTTAGCCTCCCGATTACCAATTTGTGCCAGTGCGTGGTCACCATGGGCCAACGGTCTGTGCACTTTGACTAAGGGTCCTTGTTGTTCCATGCTGACCACAAATTTCTATTGTTTAGAGGTTATTTCTGATAAGCTCGATATCCACAAGACTTTGAACTTCAGCATGAGTTTCTTTATAGAGTTTGGTTAACTTTAAGAGAGTTTAAGGATCCAATTCGGATCACGCCTTCCCACTAAAAGAACTTTTGGTCCACCAAAAGAATGATATACTGATGTCAACAGTAAATGAGAGTAAGAACACCCTCTTCTTTCAACCTCCCTACACTTGCCTTTGCATAGTGCCTCTGAACCACAATCTCTAACCACTTCTCTTCTTGGATGGCTTGGTCGTCTTAGGAAGAAATGTTTTCCTCCTTGACTTCATGCAGATCTTATGTTGTGAAGTTTACAAGAGGTAGTTTGAACTTCTTTGCCTTGATCTTTGATCCAAGGTGGCTCAAACGAATATGAAGTACATCTGCTCCACAAAACTTTCATTTGTACCTGTTTGAAAAGTTGCCAACAATAATTGTTAACAACAATAGGTATACAGACAACAACTGGATGGAATAACTCTTGCTTTAACAAAGAAACATATTTCACATCTTGTGAACCCTTCCTTTTCTTATATCTGCATACAAATGATTTACTAGATAACAAGCCAATAAAACATGCCTTTAAAACAAATGACCCTTCAGGTCAAGCATGTAGAAGAAGAACTTTAGGACTCTTTTCCAAAAGATGAAACACTTCATCATTATCTCCATTTTGGAGACCAAGTTAACTTCTCCCAAGCCAACATTACATGCACCTCATGCTCATTCATGCATTTCATCTATCAAATTTTGCTTAAGTACATTGTACTTTCGAAGCTGAAATGAACATATTGTTGCAGCAATAAAGTGAGTTTCCTACTCAACTTCTTTCCACTTTCCATTTTGGTAAGATCCTGCAACTTGCATTTATTCCACAAAGAAATGCAAACAGATGCATCAAAGGACATGCAATCTTAATTGGATAAGAATTCTAACCATTTCTTACCAATCCATTTCAAAGGTCCCTCCTTGGTTTGCACATTAGCATCAATATGTGAATCATCCTGAAACACATCAATCATGGAATCTTTATTTCCATCCCTACCATTTTCTTTTTCCACCTTGTCCTTCAGCTTTAGTGGAAGCAGTGCTGGATTCAAAGTCCAACACCTTTCAGTAAGATGCCCTTGCTTATGGTAGTAAGTGGAACACATGCACATCCTTTTGACAATATGATTTTCCTTGTCCTGTGGACCTTTGGCTGGTTGCTTCTTTTCCTTCAAAATTTTGGCCATCCTCTTCCAACATCGAGAAACATAATGGTTATCCAAACCATAAAAGGAACATGCAATTCTTTTTCCATGCTTTACAAAATCAAAAGGAATATGTTTAGAACCAGATTTATACTTGCCTTTTTCACCTTTATTGCCTTCAGGAGTAGGTGAAGCAAATGAAGAAGTGGCTCCCTTTTGAACACCATCACTTTCTTCAAGGCTATCAGAGTTTCCACAACTCTCTTGTTCAAGTGTGTGCTTCTGAACACCTGCATCCGACGAATGATGTTTCGAGCTATTACATTCCTCTTGCTCTAGCTCTTGGCTCTGTCTCTAGCTCTGGCTCTTTGGCTTAGGCTCTGGTTCTAGCTCTCAGCTCTCACTTCTAGCGCTCACTCTGGCTCTTGGCTTTGGCTATGGTTCATGGCTCTCTACTCTTGCTTCTCTAAGCTATTTCTCTCAGCCTTTGCATGCCTCTGTGCATCGCTCAACCTCCGAGTGACTCCAAAGACTCTCTGTGCATTCATCTTTTTCTCGTTGTTTGCTCTCCTCTCTTCATTTATCCCCCCTTCTATCTCTGTCAGTCTATGGCTTTAAGCCATCTGCTTCCTAATTGTTCATTTCCGCTTTCAGCTCTCTTGTTCCCTGCCTCTGTTCGTTCGAGTCCCTTCTTTTAGTTGTTACAATCACTGCATCACACCTCACAAGGAAGTGGCTCGCTATTCTATAACGGATAAGTGTCAGGTTTAGCGGAAACACTCGATCGTTTGAAATGGCCGTTATTTCTGTTTACTCTAAGAATGTCCATGAAACACGAATCTCTCCCAACTCATCATCCACATTGGACTTTAAAATCCCGCATAATTTGCTTTATGACTTTGTCAAATCCAGTCATCCATCGGGTCACATCTCCGCTGTTGATCTAGAGCCTCTAGATCCTACGGTCTCTGTCTATATCATGCAGATAAGTTGCATGACCTTTACTCGCACGATGTGAGCAATTTTCTCTCTCATCTACTGGACACATGTCACCCAATGTATGGAATTGCGCAGGACTCAGTCGAAACCGCTTACCACCTGAAGTGCTCATGATATCCTGCAGGTTTTGGCATGGGACCTACCTTTTGATGGAATCGGCGATTCCCATACGATTTTATGCCTTTTCCTCGTGAGCAAGCACTTGTAGCTTTCCTTCACTAAGGGGGATGCCCTACAAGCACTAATTGCATATCAGAAACTGCCTCTGTTTTTGGATTTGGCCTCCCGATTGCCAATTTGTGCTAGTGCGTGGTCACCATGGGCCAACGGTCTGCATGCTTTGACTGAGGGTCCTCATTGTTACATGCTGACTACAAATTGCCATTGTTCAAAGGTTATTTCTGATAAGCTCGATATCCACAAGACTTTGAACTTCGGCATGAGTTTCTTTACAGAGTTTGGGTAACTTTAAGAGAGTTTAAGGATCCAATTCGGATAAACACTTCATCAGATATTCGATACTTGCACCCATTGGCCTAATGATCTTCTCCTCCTTTTATAGTCTTAGGCCTTTCTCAATACCATGGACCAAAACCACTTAGGACCAATACCTTAGATCAAATACCTGGGGTCAATACCTCAGACCAGATACCTTGGACCAATACCATGGATCAAAATACCATGGACCAAATACTTTGGACCAAAAATTTAGTTTTCCAAGGTATACACACTTTTCCTTCTGTGAAGTGTGTGTGTATGTATACGCAACTTGTATACAGTGAACTTGCGTGTATATGCATCTTGGTCAATGGTGAACCTGCGTATACCTCTCTTTCTTCATCATGTGAAGACTAATCTATAGTTCATTGTTGTTTATGTGCTTTACTTTTGTCTGAGTGAGTTGCCTTATGAACTGATTCCTTTAAGCTGCCTTGCATTTGATCACATCTATAAACACTATTGTCATGCATTCTGTCATATCTGATATCTCTTCTATAGACTCATCTAGTTACCATATACAGGTGAGTTGTTCTGCTACAAGTGGGTTGCCATCAAGTACAACACATACATCATAATGCTAACAATCTCCCCCTTTGGACTTAATGGCAACAACCACACCAAGTCACTCTCCCCCTTTGACATTAATGGCAAAGGGTCATGCTCCCCCTGAGTGCATGCTGAATTCTCTGATATGCTAAAGTGTGTTGATTGAGCTGCCATGATTGAGTCCATGCTCCCCCTGAGCATAAGCAAAGTCTGCAAAAAGATGTTCTAAAAGAATAACATGACTATATACATACATCAAAAATGACCTTCCTATCACCAATGACTCATACATACATCCATCTCCCAACCAAGTGGGGATATACCAAATTTGACTCATCCACCCAACCAAGTGGGGATATACCAAATTTGACTCATCACCCAACCAAGTGGGGATATATCAATTGTTTATACATGCCAAAACCAAGAAACATTACATCATCCATCCCAGGCATAGTGGGGTTATAAATTAGGTCTTTTCATGACCATTATATTGAAAGATATACATGACATATATAACGGAGACCAAATATCGTAAACAAGACCATGATAGTCATTAGCAACAATCATATGATCTACACCATCAGCAACATCTGTCAACAGCATTGAGACCAACAACCTGTATATGTCTGTCATTAGTTCCCAAAATATCATCAGCCATGTTCTCCCCCTAAACCTGTTCCACCTATTTACTGTTAGATCTGATCATTTCATATGTCAGTAAGACATATCAAAGCATCATCATCAATCAGATATACATCAAGTTATCAAAAACTTTATGAGGAACAATATATTTCCACATGTTATCAACAAATTGAAACCATCATCAAACAGAGTAGATAATTGACAGAACCATCGCAGACCCCTTTTTCCTGAGTTTGGCCTACTGCTTTTCTTTAAACCAACATATACGCGATTGTGCCCACAGATGATATAGCAACTACTCTCAGCTTTTGTTTGAGATATTCAAATGTTTCTCTGGGAAGTGGTTTAGTGAATAACTTGTTCTTTGGAGGGAACATATTCTAATTTGACCTTTTGTTCAAGCACTTGTTCACGTAGGAAATGATATTTGATGGGTATGTGCTTGGTATTGGAGTGCATGACTGGATTCTTAGAAATACTGATGGCACTTGTATTATCACATAAAATGGAGATAGGTGGAGTACATGTGATCTGAATGTCTTGTAAGGTTTGCATCATCCAAAGTAGTTGTGTGCAACAAGATGTAGCAGCCACATGTTCTGCTTCAGCTATAGATAATGCAATTGAGCTTTGTTTCTTGCTGAACCAAGACACTAACCTGGAACCCATATAGAATGCACCACCACTAGTGCTTTTACTGTCATCAACACTTTTTGCCCAATCTGCATCTGTATATGCATGAAGTGTAAGATTTGTATCTCTAGGATACCATAAGCCAAAGTTCTTTGTTCCTTGAAGATATTTGAAAATTCTTTTGACTGCCTAAAGGTGTGATTCCTTTGCATTTGCTTGGAATCTTCCAACTATTCCCACTGCATGCACGATGTCCGGTTGGGTACCTGTTAGATAAAGCAGACTACCAATCATGGATCTGTAAGTTGGTTGATGTATTGTTGATGATTCATCATTTGAGCTAAGATTGCATCCTATTATCATTGGAGTACATACTGGTTTAGAATCTTCCATGCCATACTTTTTCAGGATCTGTTTGAGATATTTGGTTTGTGAGAGAAAAATACCATCTTTATTTTGTTGAACTTATAGACCAAGAAAATAGGTAAGCTCACCAAGCAAGGACATTTCAAATTCTCATTGCATTATTGAAGCAAAATTCTGACTCATGGATTCTTCATTGCTACCAAAAATGATATCATCAACATACACAACAATTATTAGCAATTTACCAGTGTCCATCTTTGTATATAGTTTGCTATCTGTTGACCCCCTTTGAAAAACCCTGTTGGTAGAGATATTTGTCAAGACGGTAATACCATGCCCTTGGAGACTGTTTTAGACCATAAAGAGTTTTTCTAAGTTTGCATACAAGTTTTGCATCATTTCCAAGAATGAATCCTTCTAGTTGTTCAATATAGGCTTCTTCTTCTAAGTCTCCATTAAGAAAGGCATATTTTACATCCATTTGGTATACTTTAAATTTCTGAAAACTAGAAAGAGAAAAAAACATTCTTATGGCTTCAAGTCTAGCAACAGGTGCAAACGTTTCTTCAAAATCTATACCTTCTTGTTGAGCATATACTTTACAAACATGTCTGGCCTTGTTTCTAATAACTTCTCCATTTTCATTTAGCTTGTTTTTGAATATCCATTTAGTTCCTATGATATTCTTATCATGAGGTCTAGGAACTAATTCCCAAGTATTATTCTTTTCGATTTTCTAAAGTTCTTCATTTATGGCCTTGAACCAACATTCATCTCTGCATGATTCATTTACATTTTGAGGTTCAGTGGAAGATAGTAATGCTAGATAGCTTGAAGTTTCGGCAATGGTTCTTCTAGTCTGCACACCTGCCCCTTTTTCCCCTAAAATTTGAGTTTCTCGATGATTTTTTTTAATATACCTAGACGAAGTCTTTTCCTCTATCATTATCTCTTCTTCTGGTGCTTCATTGGTTTGTTCTTCAGAATCAATGTGATTTGATGTGGGAAAATGATCCTCATCTTCTTCATTGTCATAATCTTCAGTTTTTATCTGTTTTGGATTTTTGCATGCTTCATCAACCACAACATCAATACTTTCAATAATTTTCCCAAGTATTTTATTGTAACATTTATATCATTTACTTCGGGAAGAGTAGCTAAGAAGAATACATTCATCTGCTCTGGGTTCAAACTTACCAAGTTTTTCATCAGTCTTTTTTATGTAACTTTTACTTCCAGAAACTTTGAAGTATTTCACATTAGGAGTCTTACTATACCAAAGTTCATGTGGAGTTTGAGTGTTGTTTACCCGAACATTTTCTTGGTTGAGAATAGTGACGGCGGCGAATGCAGCTTCACCCCAGAAGGTTGCAGGAGTTCCAAATTCATCTAGCATTGCACGAGCCATTCGTTGAATAGTTATATTCATCCTTAAAACCACTCCATTTTGCTGAGGAGTCCTTGCAGTGGAGAACTGTCTTTTTATTCCATGTTGTTCACAAAAGTCAAAGAATTCATCTGAGGTAAATTCCCCTCCTTGATCAGATCTGAGGCATTTGATTTTACGATATGATTCAAGTTCAACGAAAGATTTGAAGGCTTTGAACTTTCTAAATGCTTCATCTTTATGCTTTAGAAGACCTATCCAACACATTCTGGAAAAATCATCAGTGAATAATATAAAGTATTCTTCTCCACGAGATGAATTTTTCGTTGATGGTCCACATAAATCAGTATGAACAAGTTCAAGAGGCTTACTAGCTGACCCTTCCCTTTCGATGAAGTGAGATCTGGTTTGCTTACTGAATTGAAATGATTTGCATATGGTATTTTCAGGAATGTTGATATCTGGAAGATCACGAACATCCTAGAATCTGCATTCTTTTATTATTTGAGAAAAGCTTAGATGTCCCAATCTTTTGTGCCAAAGCCAGTTTTCATCATTTTTGCTGAGATGGCACTGTTGTTGTCCTCCCTTGAGTATGTATAGTTTGTTTGGAGTTCTTGTCCCTTTGATCATAGTTTCTCCTGTATCAAGCTCATGAACAACACATCCATTTGATCGAAACACTACTTCATTTCCTTGATCACATATTTGATTCACACCTAACAGGTTATGCTTTAAGCAATCAACACACATAACATTCCCAGCTTTAACTTTTTCTTTCAAGATAACAAAGCCTTTACCTTTTATGACAGCAGGAGTGTCATTTCCAAATGAGACACCCTTTTCCTTTTCTAAGGCATTATATCAGTGTAGTTTTTCTTTGTCACCTGTCATGTGTTTTGAGCATCCACTGTCGATGTACCACTGGTTTTCTTATCCTTATGCATACAAGGCTATACGACATCTTTCTGTTTGCGGTTCTTTCTTTCTCCATATTTTTGGATTTAATGGAGTTTGCTCCCTTTGAGCTATTTGCTGAAATTTACTCCTGCATTCAGATTCTTCATGGCGAAAGTTGTTACAGATTGAGCAATCTATTTCATTTTCAAGAAGAGAAAAGTTATTATGAACTTTTCTTGATCCCTGTCACATTCCTTTGATTTCGTGCTTCTCTAGTCATGATAGTTTTGTAAGCAACACATTGAGCAGCTTTGTGTCAAAAATTATGACATAAGAAACATTAACCATTAAAGAAGTTCCTACAATTATCAAATCTATTGACATGTTGATTGTAGCTTTTATTGATATTTATCTTTGAAGCAAATTGAGTACAATTTACCTGAAGTTGATTGTGGCTTCTTTTCATCCTTGAAGTAAATTGAGCCTGATTCATCTTGTGATCTACTTTATGCCTTTGCTGATGATTGTCAAACTGTTCACTGCTCTTTGCTGCATCAAGATAGCTTTTAGTGGAGGTTGACGGCTTCTGTGATTGATATGTTTCTTTAGTATATCCAAGACCTGTCTTTATCAGAGGAGAGCACTGCACTTTGATAATTTTATTTAAGGTTTCTAATCCTTTATCAAATCTAAGATTGAGAGCTTTTGTTTTCTCAAGATCCTTTCTTAGACCCACAATTTCACATTCTAGCTTTTCATTGTGTTTTTCTCTTTCAGCAAGTTGGTATGTCAAGGTATCTATAATCATATTCTTTTCTTCTAAATATATTTTGAGTTTAGATATTTCTTCATAAAGGTCATCTTTATCTAAAGCATCTAAAAAATCATCATCTTCATAAGCCATCAGAAGTCTATAGTCATTACTATTTTCATCTTCATCACTATTTGATAAACCATCACTATCTTCATGAGTATAGTAGCTCTTTTTACTTAGACTTTGTTTTCTATTGCATGTTTCAGATTCCTTCCCTTTATCATATTTATCTTTATGAGGACATTTGGCAGAATAATGATTGAATCTACCACAGGCAAAACATTTCAAAGGCAGTTTACCTCTTAATCTTTCAGAACCCTGTTGAAGCTTCTTGACAAAGTTTGCTTCCTCTTCTTCTTCTGAAATATGTCCTGATTCATTGAGTTCTTCTTTTCCTTTTTCTGAAGCTTTAAATGCGGCTTCTGCCATATCTAATGGACCTCCTTTTCTCATCTCAAAGGCAATTAAGATCCTGTGAAGCTGTGTCATAGTAATAGTCTGTAGATCCTGCTTTTCTTCTATGGAAGATACTTTTGATTCAAATTTAGTAGATAAGGATCTTAAAACTTTTTCAACTAAGGTAACTTCCTTTATCTCTTCACCCAGATTCTTCATGCAGTTAACAATATCATCTATACGTAAGAAGTAACTAGCTATACTTTAAACATTGTGCATCTTGAGAGTTTTGTATTGAATTCTGAGAGTTTGCAGTTTAGCATGTTTTACCTGAGATTCTCCTTCGTAGATTAGAACGATTTTGTCCTATATTTCTTTGGCTAATTTGAGTTGCATAACTTTGACAAACTCTTATTGTGACAGACTTCCCAATAGTGTATTGACAGCCTTGGCATTGGTTTCATATTTCTTTTTACTTATTGTATCTATAGGAATTGCTGATGGAAATGTATATCCTCCTACCACAATTTCCCATACATCTATTCCAAGAGATTGAAGATAGGTTGTGGTTCTTACCTTCCAATAAACAAATTTTCTCCCATCAAAGATTTGCAGTCTGATGGATCCCCCGCTTTCTTGATTACTCATGATAATAGATCTTCATTCAAGCGATCAAGATTCTACTAAAGGACGTGATGTGATACCAATTGTTGGAAATAATACTGGGAGGGGGTGAATCAATATTATCAGATCAATAATTTAATTTTCAAAACTGATTTGTATATGCTACTTCAACTTAGTGAACTAGCATGTATACATAACTGTACTTAATGAAACCAGCATATATGTAGAGATCTTTTGATTTACCCAAATTATCATGCTTTGAAATTTAACCAGTATATCAGGAATTCATTAGACATTGCAGTAAAAATAGAACAAGGCATCACACATAAGTAACAGACATGAACACCAAGATATAAGGTGGAAACCCATGTGGGTGAAAACCACCTGCTGCAATTGTCTTTCTCTTCTTTTAATAATAAGAAAATTTTGTTTACAATTTTTGTACTGGTGCAGTCTTATACTAGTATGCAGGCTTCTACTTGCAGAAGGCTACAACCTTCTCTCATTCTTCAACTTCTATTGGAAGGGAGCTACAACCCCCTAGCTCTTGTACTAGTTGATATGTTTACTAGTATGTAGGTGCCAGCCTACATAAGGCTACAACCTTCTATTTTCTTCCAAGGACCATGTTTCATAAATTTTCAAACTAGATCCATCAACAACATCATTCAATCATCAAATATATCTGCATCAACCACTCTCCTTTTGAACCAACCACAACTGAATCAATCAATCACTTCATCAATCTGATCATTCATAATGTTGTCACCAGAATATAGTAACCAGAACCCAAGCCAAAACCCAGAACACTGCAACAACAAACATAAGAAACTAAAACATATCTTATAAGATATACACTACTTCCTTGTGTGAAACCTGCATGCATACACGCTTTCCTCAAAGCGAACCAGTGTACAGATCTGCAAATCAAATTTATGATGTATACAATGCTTTGATATGCAAAACCAGCGTGTATACGCTCCTTTTCTAAAGTAACCTGCGTACAAATATGTAAATGATGATTTAAAAATTACAACTATTCCAAACTTCAGCCATACGCAGATCATCATATTACAGCCTACAATATGCGCCAGTTATTTAGATATACACATAAAGGTAATTCACTTCAAACCTCAAGATCTTGATACATCATTAGATCTTATCCTTCATCAAATGCTAAGTTTCATCCTTGGTTCAGATCAAGCACAACACCATAATCCAATAACCTGCATATTAGATCTCACACTTCATCAGATATTCAATACTTGCACACCTTGGCCTAATGATCTTCTCCTCCTTTTATAGTTTTAGGCCTTTCTCAATACCATGGACCAAAATCACTTAGGACCAATACCTTTGACCCAATACTTGGGGTCAATACCTCAAACCAGGTACCTTAGACCAATACCATGGATTAAAATACCATGGACCAAATACTTCGGACCAGAAACTTAGTTTTCCAAGGTATACACACTTTTCCTTTTGTGAAAGTGCATGTGTATGTATATGCGACTTGTATACAGTGATCCTGTGTGTATATGTGGCTTGGACAATGATGAACCTGCATATGCCTCTCTTTCTTCATTCTGTGAATTTTGAGCTGTAACTCTATGATGTTAACCTACTGTTCTGTGATCTGTCATCTGAGTGATTTGCCTTCTGAACTGATTCCTTGAAGCTGCCTTGCATTTCATCACATCTGTAAACACTACTGTCATGCATTCTGTCACATCTGATATCTCTTCTATAGATTCATCTAGTTACCATATACAAGTGAGTTGTTCTACTATAAGTGGGTTTCCATCAAGTACAACACATACATCATAATGCCAACAAATGCCTCATCAATTTGTGGAGTCACATGTTCCTCTTGATTATCTAATGAATCAATCAAGTTAATGTCCACAGCATGGAAATTTTACTCAGGCATCAAATTGGCTAGTCCCTAACCTTTCATTAACTTGATGGGCTTGATTTCAAAGTTGTGTTCTAGAATGACAGCAATCCACTTAACTCGTTTCCCATTAGGTCCATTCTATGTCAAAATACCCTTAACCACTGCATTAGGTACATAAGAAATAATATGGGAATGAAAAATATATACTCTAAAATATTTTATTGTTTTAACCAATGCCAAGGATTTTTTTTCCATAATGTTGTATTTTAAAGATGCATCTCTTAAATCTTTACTAAAGGATGAAATAGGCTGCTCAAAACATTCACTGTTTTTCTGCAGTAAAACTGCTGCAATAGTGTGTTCAGAAGAAAAAGAGAAGATTATGAAATCTTTTGTGAAATCTGGGTTGATCAACACTGGTGCTTTTGTCAATGCTTGTTTAACTAAGTCAAAGGATTGCTTGGCCTCAATACTCCACTTGATTTCAGAATCCTTTTTAAGCATGTTTTTTATGTTTCTAAGAAGCTATGCAAGTTAAGAATGAATCTCGTTAGGAAATTTGTTTTGCCAATAAAAGATTGAAGCTCTTTGATATTTCTTAGGTGACTAATTTTTAATATTGCTTCAATTCTACTGGGATCAATCCTAATTCCATCCTCAGAAATAATGTGACCAAGAAGTTTTCCTTCCTCAAGGCCAAACAATGTCTTCTTAGGATTTAGTGAGATGCCAAATCTTATACATTTTTGAAATACTCTTCTCAGATGTGCTAAGTGTTCCTCATCAGTTTTAGAATAGATTGTAATGTCATCTAGAATGACCAATTCCATCAGTAAAGGAAATATCCATTGCTCTTTGGAAAGTGGCTCCAACATTCATTAAGCCAAAGGGAATTTTCACAAACATGAAAGTCTCCCATGGTGTATTGAAGGCAGTTTTACCCTGATCATTAGGATGCACTAATACTTGGTTATAACCTGAGAAACACCCCAATAAGGAAATTCTACTAGACCCTACTACCTTTTGCAATATATGATCCATTTTAGGTAAGGGGTAAGTTGTCTTTAAATCATACCTTATTAAGATTTCTGAAATCAATACACAATCTAATTTCTCCAGTTTTCTTTCTAGTAGGTACAATGTTAGACACCCATTTAGAGTATCTAAGAGTAAGTATAATTTTAGCATCATACATCCTTTTTACTTCTTTCTCAACCAAAGGCATTAGGACAGGATTTATCCTACGAAGTTTTCGTTTGAACGCTTTTTGATCTTGTTTGATTGGGATTTTATGTTGTATGATACTAGTGTCATATGCTTTTAGATCCTCATAACTCCAGGCAAAGACATCTATGAATTATTTGAAAAGGGTTATGTACCATTTTTTTGTAACAATAGAAAGTGATTTTGAGAGTTTTATCTTGGGATTCTGCTCACTACCTATATTGCATTCTTCTATGTTTTCCCATGTGGGTTCCATTTTTGGCTTTTTTGCAACATTAAAATTGAGAATTTCTTCTAATGGAGCTAACACCCTAGGCAGAACATTATCCTTAATCTCAAGTACTTGAAATTATTCTTTTTCTGGATCTATTTCATATAATTCTAATTTATGTACATCTTTCTTGACTGAAATATTTACATCAGAATCATCAAGCTGCTTATCTATACTAACATATTCAACAATCTGATATTCTACTTCACACTCTAAATCTATGTTTTACTCTTCATACTCATCCTTGGATTGCAAAAACCTTTTGATTTGTTTGTCACTTCCAAATACCTGCCAATGTCTCGTATTTTGAGGTATAGTTGGATGGTGTTTAACCTCCACTATATATTGTCTGTTGGGTTGAGGCATTTTACATGTGCTAGCTGAAAAAGCTAAACCATTAGCAAAGACATTTTGATTTCTGGGAATGACAACAATATCATATTCTACAAAAATTCCTAGAAGGTCAAGCACAACATTTGTAGGCTCTCAACCTAGGGTGTTTGGCAACATATTCTCCCTTGATTTGTCTTATAATTAATTCAGAATCCCCATGAACGACAATTCTTTTAGCACTTAATATCTTCAATAATTGCAATCCTAAGAGAAGTGCCTCATATTCTACTATATAATTGGTGCAATGAAAGTTGATTTTATAGGAATGACCCTCTGCATGGTTTTTCCCTGAATTGGACACCCAAACACTTGCCCCTGAACTTGCTTTGCTATAAGAGCCATCAAAGCTCATGTTCGAAAAAGGTTCAGTTTCAGTGTTTTGTTGCACAATTGGCGATTGATTTTCATGTTTTTCATCATTATCATTTTCTGCTTTAGTAACCTGTGCATCAATGTCCCCATCATTATAAAGAATGAAAGAGTCCATGTCAGAATGAATAGAGTAAACATGATATTTATGTGGTTTATCTTGACTACGAACCATATAATTCAGTAAAGTTTCCCTATACAGTATTCTATGTTGACCAAACATTGGTATAATGGCGTAATTCATGTCCATTTGTAGGGTTCCTAGTAATTTTTCTCCCCATGAGCGTGACAACAACATGCCATACTTAGGGGGGATGTATGCAACCACTATATCCATCACTAGAATTTTAGCAAGGATTTGGACTAAAGTAACACATAGGCCTTTGATAAGACTTAGGCATCTAACTTTTCTTGAATCAAAGGAATACAAATCTTTGTATTGTCTAGTAATGTCAAATCCTAATTTTTCCATGACTGCTTTGGGCATTAAATTATGGGATGCACCTAAATCTAGCATAGCATTATGGAGAATTTTATCATGAATATTCAAACTGTCATAAAATGAAGGGACTCCTCCTTGTGGTTTGCCTTCTACTTCTGGCCCAAATAAGAGTTCAGGCTCATCATAATTCAAATTTACATCATCAGTTTTCTCCCCAAAATTTAATGCTTTCATGACCTGAGTCTTGTACACATTCTTGTTCATTAATTCAGTTAAGGGGGTAGAGATTTTCAGTTCAGCAAGTTCATTTTCAATACTGAATGGTGTTTGATTCTTAAGCAAATTTGAAAAATCAGAGTTTTCAATAGCTACTATTGTGGTTGGTTCTGTTTCTTGACTAGTAGAAGGGAGATCAATTTGAATAGTTATGGAAGAAGTATTAATGGTCCTTTTCATAACAGCTTCTGTTGGCTTTTTTCCAAGATTTTCAGTGGTTTTCTTAGGAAGATTGTTTATTGTTTTCTTGGAATCAGAATCAAAGACCTTTTTGATATGATTTTCAGCATTCTTTTTATTGGTAGTATCTTGATTTTTCTTACTCCTAAGATTATACTGCCTATGGACTTCCATTATGGAATTTTCAAATCCTAATTTGTATTCATTTGACTCTTCAGAATCCATTTCAGTCTAGGCTATAAGAAAAAGTTGTTGCTCCTCTTGAGTGAGGAAAAGTGTTTCCTCATCACTTATCCCTAACAAATCTATTTTATTATCATCCAAATCTTCCACAATGTTCCCCTCATCATCTGTGTAATTTTCCTGAAAAGGAGGCTAGACCTACTAGTCTAGTCCCTTTTGTTCTCTTTGTTTAATTTGGGAACATTTCTTCTAAAGTTTTGGTTTCTAGTTTGTGGGACATTTTCGTTTTCTCTTACTTGAGACTCATCACTAATGTTAACTCTTTGCATCATTTGATTCACTACCCTGACTAAGTTATCAATCTTATGGTCAACAATAGAAGTAGAAGATTCTTCTTTTATGGTTACTCTTCGTTCAAACTTTTGTTTGGATATCTTGTCCAGGATGTTAGCTTCAACTTCAATGGAATTTTCTTGCATTTCTTCCAAAGTTGTCGGGTCTCTTTCTCTAATTTGATATTCCATGTCTACATCGAAACCATCTAGAAAATCAATCAGAGCTAGGCCAGGGGAGGGCTTGATGTCTTGTGGAATGACATTGTAAATAGTATTGAATCGCTCACAATATCGTCCACAATTTAGTTGGGTTTTATTTTTAACCTTTTATATTCATTTATGAGTTAAAGTGGGCTCTTATTGATCTCCCATCTAGCTAAAAACGTTTGGTGGAAAGATTCAAGGTTGGCTATACTTCCTGCAGGTGAACCCCTAAACCATTTCTTGACATCACCTCCTAATCTTTGGGCAAACAATCTCATTTTAACATCGGGCTCATCCACTTCTTGGAGATGAAAAACATCATTCGTCCTATCCACATGATGTTGGGTAGTATTAGCACCAATATTATCAATGGTCACAATTTTGGATGGATAATTTGTAGGCATAGCATTTAGCTGGCCTGGTAACACCAATGGTGCATACCTTCCTACCATAACTTTCCTCGTAGATTGACTTTAGGATGGACCTAATGGAGGTGCAATTTTGATGACTACAGGGATAGTAGGGACAATATTTTGAGAAATCAGAGGTAGGGAAGTTGAAACTATGGAATGAGTATGAATGAGAGGTTGTAAATGTACAGATTGGGAAGACTTACTAGACAAAGAGGTTGTTGCAACAGTCAAAGCAGAGAATTCAATAGATTGCTAAATGAAAGCTTCTTCGATAGCTTGGTTCAACACTAAAACTAGACCTTGTAATTTGTCAAATTGATGTAAAGATTCTAGATCAAGATCTGTTTCAAGGTCTTGGATTTGGGGTACATATGGTTGCAGTGTGGCTTTATCTATGATAGTTTGATCTATAAAAGCCTCGACTTTGATCTAAACAAACTTTGCTGAACAGGAAAATCAAATTCTATGTCTTGTAAAGTTTCAAATTTCTCTGGGAGAGAATTAGACCTTGACAAAGGAGTATTTTCCAAAGGAGAATTGAATCTAGACAAGGGACTATTACTACCTTGACTCTCGGTAATTCTTTTCTTTCTCACCAGTTTCTTAGGGTCATCTACAATTTTAGCAGGGTTGGGATCAGGATGAGATCTAGTATAAATTATTTTGGGAGCCAAGGTTATGAAAACAACATCACTCAAAAATCAAAATCAAAATCAATGGTACAGTAGATATGTACAAAAAACAACCTCAGATCATGTATTTCATAATGATACAACAATTTCTTACTGAAATACTGATTTTAAACCAGGGAACAATAATGTTTTGGATTAAAATTTATTCCTCCCTAGTATGGTCTCCACTATGTTATCGTTCAATATTTTTGAGGTTAAGGGAGTAAATATATCAGACAACATCAAACCACTTTTGAAGCTAGGATCTAGCCCTACCAACTTCAGAGAGGGATCTCTATTTATGATTTAGCTTGGTTTTTAAGTTGATTTTAGGCTAGTTATGATTATGCTTCGTTGTTTGTTTGAATTTGTTTGGTTGGCTTGGTTGGTTGATCTGATCAAATTACTTTCTTTTCATTGGGCTATGGAGTCAAATAAAGTTGGGTGTTGCACCAAATGTTTAAAAGAGTAATCACAGGGTGAGCTAGTTAAATTTACTAGATCTTTTAAATTGAATTATGAAATGGGGAAAAAGTTTGTTTCAGTAGTGATTTAAAAGCATTTAAGAATTTTTCAATCAGACTTCAAAAGAAAACACATAGGTTGTAAAAAAAGTCCAGATAAGGTGTTCAATTAACATATCTTATTTTTCACATCTCCTATTTTACAATTAGATTTCAGATGATAAACATACAGAGAATAACAGTGGAAACAACAATTATAATAAGAAAAACATCACTAGTAAATCATAACACAAGAATTCTGTGAAAATTCTTTGTATTAATGGTGCTCCAGCAGCAAGGAAAAGTATAGTGCTTGATAAAAAGAGTTATAATGATCAAGAACCAACCCTCAATAATTCGAATGAATGAAGTATTTAAACAAAAATTTCCAAAAAGATTACAATCAATGCCGCATTGACATGGCATTCTATTATTAATTAAAAAATAACTTAATTGACTAACATGATCAAATGAGGTGAATTTAGAGAAGTAATCTGGAGGTTTGGCACTATTTTGGTGGAGAACAGTTGTTGAGTTGCCACTATTTGGGTGTTGCACTAGTGAAGCTGATTTTTCTTTAGTCCTGAAACTCACATAATTTATCCCACCACTCTTCATCTAGAATGGTGATTTTTGTTGCATTGCGGTAGATCTCATCTACCTCAGTATACCGATCAAATGTGGGTTTTACTACAAAAATATGATTTATCGCATGCTAGATGAAACTCATGTTATTTATAGCTTCGAAAAAATCTCTCCCTGTCATAGCACCTTTAATGTGGGAAGGGTTGGCAGTATCCTTTGCAATGTCTTGAAGCTTCTTCTTATAATCTTCCCTGGTCATCAGTTTGTCATTAATCACAAATAAATAAGGAAGACCCTTCTTGTTTAATGCTTTTATTCTGGTGAAAAATATGTTGACTTATATTTCCAAACTATGACATTGTTCTGTAAGTTGCACAACCAAGTTCTTCTTTGTTTTAACTTTCTTCACTTCTAAGATTGTTTATGTCCTGTCATCTATTCCCAAATCATCCAACTCATATATGCTTTTGGAATTGAGAAACTTTATGATGTTGTTCGCTGTGGCAGCCATATCTACCAATCCATTGTTAATAGTGGAAATGTCTTGATTGGCTTTCTCACTCAACTCTTTCTGTTCAAATATAATCTAGATACATGGCCAGATTTCATCCATTGCCTCAATGATATTGTTCCATATAATTTCTTTAACTTGGGCTAGAGTGTGGCCAATAGAGGACTCAGTTGTTGATTTCCTCCATACTTCTATCTGGTTTTGAGCTCTTTGTAGCTCTCCTGCATCGAAAGTTTCAGCCTTTTCCTTCTGGTCTTGTAGAAGATTGACTTGAGACTGCAATATTTTGATTTCTTCTGTTTGGAGAGACATATTCTCCACTGCGCTTGCCAAGTGATCTGCAACATTCCCTATTTTCGTTGTAGAAGATGTAGTTGTAAGCATTGTTGTAAGAAAGACTGCTTGCAAAGGGACAATAAACATCCTGACAGCTTGCTCCTTTTCTTTGATGATTTTATCCATCTCTATTTCCATTTGTTTCAACTATGCACTATGCTCCATGATGAGCTTCATAATGTCTGCCTTTTGTGATTCTGTCTCTTCAATGTCTTTGGCTAGAGAGTCTTCTATGGCCAATTACTTTAACTGCTTTCTCAATGCTACTATGTCAGTATTCTTCTTTCTTAAAAGTTCTTCTGCAGCATTGATATTTGCAGGATCATATCGTACTGTTAGGAACGGGATCCCACAAAGGGTAATTTTGGGGCTAAAATCCCATCTTTGAGTCAAATTTTGAAATAAAATGGTAAAGACTTGGCATTTTGTGGTCATGGAGTGTGTAGGTGTTATAAGTCATAAAGGGTTATCCACCCTTAGTTTTGTAAAGTAAAGTCAGCTGTAAGAGATCTACCCATGTTCCGGGGACCATGGGATTGTATAAAAATAGATAAGCTCTAAGTAGTTAGAATGATCGATCATGTAAGAGAGTGATAGCTCTAAAGTAAGAAGTCTAAGTTTTGGGTCATAGTGTAGGTAGAGGCTCTGCAGTTGAGTGCGTAGAGGCCTAGGGTGGAACTCCATAGTTGAGTGGCGGAACCCTCCAGCTATGTGCGAAGGGTGAATAGAGTCTGTAATGACTTGGAAGAGATTAATAAAGAGAAGTATTTTTCAATTTTTGTGTCTTTGTTCTAATTAATGCATCTTATGAATTTATGTATGGATTTCCTTTATAATGCTTATGTGATGCGCGAATGTGTATGATTATGTTGGATAATTGAATGCATATAAGAATATTTGTTTACGTTGTGCTACCTGTGAGTAACTATCAAGATAAGTAAGGCACTTAGACTAATCTTTGAATCTACACGGTATGCTGCCTTGGTAGCAAAAGGGTCTAGATCAAGGGTTAGGGCTGCGCGAAGGACAGTCGAACCCTTTCGTGGAGGTATTGAAGGAAGAAATAGAGGATTCGTCTAGCAATCCCTAGAGCGAAGTGACCTGCGCGAAGGTAGGAATAAAGGGAATAAAACGACCTCACAACCATCTAAGGGTGCGAAACATAGTTCCAACATCCCCCATACTGCTTCAGGTGACACTTCGGTCCGTGCTCCACAAGATGATGCTGAAAGGGCCAGTAGTGTAGGGATTTGTTTGGCTAATTAACATTGAACCTTGGTCAGGCCCCCTCAAGCCAACAAATGGTTATGTTCCCGGGACCGAAATTTGCATAAGAGGTGTATGATGTCATGTCACTAGAATCTAACTAAGAAAGAGATTGGAGACTGGTTGGATAGTAATATCCACAAATTCATAGCACAAGAGAATAGAAACCTGCAACTAACAAAGGAACAATGGCTGGATAGGTACCTTTATACAGAGATCCATAATATCTTTTTCTGCTCCTTTCCAATTGAGCTATACGAGTGGATCACGAAGCTAGCAGATAGCCAAGGAAGGTGGAAACTTGATGGTCATATTGTGTGGACCCTGGAGATAGTGCGAAATTTGGAAGCATTGGAGGATAAGATCGCCCGCATTGTTGATCACTGGTTCGATCGCGTCATAGGAGGATTTGTAGCTAGATTTGCGGTCGACACCTCAGACAGCTATAGTGAGGCAGAGTGGCGCTTTTTCAAAGGACCACGAGGTAAGTACATGAAATATTTGAATGCCTGGATTAAAATGTTATTGTGAAAAAAACGGGTTATGCAGCTACCTTGATGTTTGGGGCTACGTGAAGTGGAAAGTCTTACAGAAACAAAGGAAAAAAAGGTCCTGAATACAGTCCATTTATTTCACCTCCATGAGGTCACGGGGAGGGAATAGCACAGGTTTCTCCTCAAAGTGTTATTCAGTTAATAAGGCAAGGATTCCCATGAATACCACCTCCACCCACACCACCTCCAACCTCATCACCATCACCTACGACTTCGTCCGTACCACCTCCACCTCCACCACAGTTCATTATGGAAAATTTAGTGAAACTTCCTTTGTTCAAAGGCTTGGGGAATGAGGACCTAGACCAATTCTTGTTCATTGTGAGAGCTGTATGGGAAGCTCAGGGTGTTACAGATGATAACATGAATAAGGCAACATTGGTTAGTACTCTGCAGGATCATGTGCTAACCTGGTATATCAAGTACGCTAATGATAAACCAAATGATGGAGTGGAAGACATCCAAACAACACTAAATAGAGAATTCAATAGGCCTAAATCTAAAGCATAGTCTATTGTAGGGTTCAAAGAAATTGCGATGTAACTAGGAGAGACACCTTTGGAACTTGATCAAAGGTTGAAGTGTACAATCTGTAAAGCTAACATGAACCTAATAGACAGACAGCATCACCAGTGGTTTGTGGCTTTGCTCATGTGACACTTAAGGGTAGTGATGTCGTAGCAAAAGATAACAACTCAGGTAGAGGCCTTGCAGATCGCAATGAGACTGCATGAGACACTAATGAAGGATCCTAATATGGGGGTTCAATAGATGCATGTGCAATTGAGAATCCTTTGCCTTGAGATGCAAAGCTTGAAGCAGGACAAGACAATTCGACCAGAGGTGTGCAAAGAGGTATGGTGTCTGAAATGCAAGAGTCAGGGGCATGACAAAGACCATTGTCCGATCTTTGCAAACTACCTTACAAGAGGGGGATCAATGCCTTTGAGGCCAGAAGCTCAAGCAGGACCAAGTGCGGGGCTTGCATTGTGGTGCGTTATCTATCAGGTAGATGAGAAACATGCCACGGATAACTATCATCTGTTGCAGAAGTTTGTACAAACACGACAACAACTATTCCACAAATTTTGTAGATCGGTAGGGCATGATGAGCGTAATTGCAGAAGTTATGAATTGATGATGGATAGAACTCCCGCCTATAGGGTTTAGGGTGTAATGCAGCCCCCAACCAGATCACAAGGATGGTGCAGACAAGATTTCAAGGGCACAAACGAGGCCGAAGCGGAGGAGGACCTAGCAGGGGTCAAGGATAGTTGATCTGCTACAATTGCGGAGGACCAGGACACTATGCCCGTGTTTGCACTAACCCAACATGTCCATCGTGCAAGTATTGCACTCTATTTGATCATGAAATGAAATATTGTCCTACGCTGATAGCCAGGATACGTGACAAAGGGGCACTACCACCTCTGCCAACTTAGAACCTGTAGATGATGAGGTTTGAGTCATGCAAAGAGGATCAAAACGTGAATAAAGTGCTCCGGAGCAATATCACGATAGGAGATGACAAGGGGAAACAACTAGAAGACAATACATGGGTTCGCAAATCTCTAGCAAAGGAAACTGAGTTTGATTTGGAGCATGCACAAGAAACGTTCATGGAAGTGAAAAAGAGCTTCACTGAGGCCTCCACCTTAGGAAGTAAGGATAATCCTGATCAGGAGATGGATCCTTCTATGCTTACAACTTTCCTAGAGACCTACATGAAGTTATTGCATGACTGTAAGGCTATGAATGGATTACAAGAGCTTATAAATAAATGTGTCAGAAACACTCTTAGTGAGTTGTGCGTAGTACGAAAGACAGGTAAGCATAAAACAAGGACAGACCAGAGATGAGACTGACCATGCAAATAAGAGAATATGAGATGGATCGGGTTATTTTGGACCTAGGGTCAGATGCGAACGTCCTACCCAAACAAACTTGGGAATGAATGGGCATACCCATGTTGCAATGGTCACCGATTTAGCTAAGGATGGTGAATTAACAGAAGATCATCCCCATGAGGCAGCTACAGGTGGTGACTGTGGATATTGAAGGTGCGAGCGCGCCAGCTGATTTTGAAGTAATAGAAATTATGGATGATAGCAACCCATATCCTGCGCTCCTTGGAATTGATTTGGCTAGTGATATGAATGGGGTAATCAATCTAAAGAAGTGAAAGATGATATTTGAGAAGAAATCACTCCACGTAATAGTACCCTTAGACCCTGCTGAGGGATCACGTTATACTAAACCAGTTTGCGATTATGAGAGCAATGATGATCTGGACTGTATCTATATGATAACAATGTGGGACCAAGATTGGGTGAATCCAATAGTGGATGGATGAATTACATGGCATCACGAGAGTTCATGCACCTCGTACTATGATGAAGAACTAGAGTGCTAGCAGAATCAGTTACACGAAGTAACTACGCTGAGCTGTAACATGATGACCTAGTCACTACGCTGTATATCGTCAAAGGTAAGAAATCTGCCTACTTACGATGGCCTGAATGATATAGATATTTTTTTGGATGCATTTGAGAGGGAGGTACCAGAAAGGCAGTGCTCCTAAGAGATGGACTGGGCCCTGCATGCTACGCCTGCAAGGTGGTGGGGTACGCACAAGGGAAGGTTTGATGATCTGTGCGAATGTAGGAAAATGATGAGAACTCACTTTGGGAAGCCGAAGATGCGAATGATAGACAAGTATGATTGGTAGGATGATCTGCGCATGCACTTGGCCAAATGGGCCCAGGCTTATGGAGAGAAGCCCCAACCTGAATGGGTGCACTTGTTTTGTCACACACTGGATATTGTCCCAATGAACTGGTATGTAGAAACAGAGCTTTTCCATGGCACAGGCGAATGGGAAATTCTACGCGAAGGATTTATGATGACATTCAATTTTGAAGATGGGTTTGATAGTATTGATGAAGCGCTACAAGAGGTAAAATCAGCAATCTTTAGGATACCACGAGATCCTTTAGACCTGACTCAGCCTGAATGGGCTACTCAACTAAGTCACGCGCTAGAATGTTATAACGTAAATACTGAAGAAGAGGACGAGGATCCACAAAAGATTAAAATCCCTGAAACAGAAGGTCACTGCGAGGTTAAAGGACCGTAGGTTGAGAATCTGGATATAACCTCACCGCTAAAAACAAAACAAGTGAACATTGGTATGAAGGCAAAGCCCAAATTTGTGAACATTGGAGATTACTGGGATGACCTCATGGTGGATAAGGTCACTGAATTGCTCTACGAATACCAGGATTTATTCCCTACCAAGTTTATGGACCTAAAAGGGATAATCAAGGACCTAGGTATGATGAAGATCACATTGAAACTCGATGCGAAGCCGTTAAGCAGAGGCCTTACCGTCTCAATCCAAAGTGCAAGGAAAAGGTCTGCTTAGAGCTAGACAAGATGCTCATAGTAGGCATCATTGAACCTGTGGAAGAATCTGACTGGGTAAGCCCAATGGTGGTATAGGAGAAGAAGTAGAAGGATGAAATAATGATATGTGTGGATCTCAGAAAGTTAAATGACGCTTGCGTACAAGATCCTTTCCCAACTCTATTCACTGATGAAGTGTTGGACAATGTAGGTGGCCAGCAAGCATATTCCTTTACTGACGGGTTCTTGGGGTACCACCAAATCAAAATCACACTAGAAGATAGGATCAAGACAACCTTCATGACTAAGTGGGGTAATTTTCAGTACACTATAATGTCGTTTAGATTGAAGAATGTGCCTGCGATTTTCTTGAGCATAGTCATTGATTCGTTTAAGGAGTTTATTCATAAGTTCCTAGAAGTATACTTTGATGATTGGAATGTATTTGGGCTAGTGAAACGCCATGTAGCAAGTCTGTACCTGCTGTTGGATACCTGTCGAAGATACCAGATTGCGCTCAACCTAAAGAAGTTTTTGTTTTGTGTTCCCTTTGGAACCTTACTGGGTCATGTGGTTTGCAGATAGGGACTGATGGTAGATCCCACAAAGATCACAGTGATATTGAACTTGGAAGCATCGAGGAGTGTGAAACAGTTGTGCACTACCCTAGGACATACGGGATATTATAGAAAGTTTATCAAAGGCTATGCCTAGATCACCTCGCCTATGGAGAAATTGTTTAAGAAGGATGTCACATTCTGCTGGAACGAAGAGTGTAAGAAGAGCCTAGATGTGTTGAAAGAAAAGAAGGTCACTGCACTGATCCTAGTCTTCTCGGATTGGAAGAAGGAGTTTCACATACATGTCAATACATCATGTATAGCGTTGGGAGAAGTACTGACACAGGCTAGTTGAGAAGACCTGGACCACCCTATCGCGTTTGCAAGCATAAGGTTATCTAAAGCAAAGAAGAACTATTCCACTACTGAGAGTGAAGGGTTAGCCATAGTATATGCACTCCAGAAGTTTAGACATTATTTGTTGGGAGGTCATTTTAACATGTACACAAACCATTCCACGCTAAAGTACCTGGTCAATAATCTTGTGTTGGGGGGATAATCTGTAGATGGTTGTTATTCTTCCAGGGGTATGATTTTGAAGTTGTTGTGAAGCCTGGAGACTGAACGCGGGACTATACCATCTGTCGCGCTTTGAAATAGGGGAAGAGCTTACTAACTTGGAGGAAGGAATGCCTGATGCGCAGTTATTTGCAGTGAACATCGGGGATGGTAATTTTGAGGATATAATACACTTCTTAATGAAAAGGACTACACCAGAAGGATACATTGTCCAGCAAAAGAAGGAATTAGTGGTGCGTGCATCAAATTTCTCTGTCACAGCTGGGCATCTATAGAAAATGGGGTCTGATGAGATATTGCTATGATATGTACCTGAGTTTGAAAGAAGTAGCATCCTTGTGGATGCTCAAGGGGGCATTGCAGGAGGACATTATGTAGGGAGAGCGACCACGCAGAAGATTCTACGTGCAGGGTTGTGGTGGCCAACCCTCCATCAGGACTCAAAAGTGTATTGCAAGGCATGAGATGTATGTCAAAGGACTGGCAGACCATTGCAGAGGGATGAGATGCCTTTGAATCCTCAGATGACATTGCAACCATTTGGGAAATGGGTGATAGATTTTGTGGGCCCCATTCAGCCCCAAGGAAAGACGAGAGCGAGGTACCTTATCACCGCGACAGAGTATTTGACTCTTTGGGCAGTGGCACAGCCTGTGAAGGTTTGCACAGGCGCAATTGCCGTGAAGTTCCTATTTGAGCATGTACTGATGTGATTTGGATGTCCAAAGATCTTGATGAGTGATTGCGGTACGCACTTTCTAAATGAGATGATTAGTGCGCTAACGAAGGAATTTCAAGTATATCACTAGAATATCACGCCTTATCACCCGCAGGCTAACCGGATAGTGGAAGCATTCAATAAGGTGTTAGAGAACACACTAACCAAGGTTTGCAATGCTCAGTGAAGTGTTTGGGACCTACACATACCTGCAGTACTATGGGTTTATCAAATGACATGCAAGAAGTTGACTAGACAAACCCCCTTTAGGCTTGTCTATGGTGTTGAAGCTGTAATGCCTATGGAATATATTGTACCTAGTCTGCGGATAGTAGCGCTCAAGGTATGATGGATTGCGAAGCCCTAGAGGAGAGGCTCACATAGATGGATGAGCTTGAGGAAGAGAGATTTCTAGCTGGATTTCACCAACAGGTCCAAAAGTAGCGTGAAAAGGCATGTCATGATCGACATATTAAGTTTCACACCTTTAAGGTAAATGACCTGGTTTTTTTTATATGATAGTAAGTTTGATAAATTTCCAGGAAAGTTCAGGATGGACTGGTTAGGGCCTTATGTCATTAAGGAGATTACCAATGGAGGAGTAGTACAGTTGGTCAAATTGAATGGATATCCCTTCCCAGGAAAGGTGAATGGCAGTCGATTGAATCCATACACCAACAGTTCAACCATGTGACTAGATGAAGGTAGCACAGTCTTAGTGCTCCAGGTAGCTAAAAGGAGGTGCGGGACTATAAACTACACTACCCAGGTTGGGGAGCTACGCAATTGGAGGATTGTGTGAAAGCAAGGAAGTGTCACAGGGTCTGCGGTAGTGCAGAGGGAGCTACGCCACCCAGGGAGAAATCGCACAGGTCAGCCTGAAAGTGACTGTTACAGTGACTGTTCATGATTTGACGGTTGAAATGCGACCAAATCGAGCGATCGAATGACATTTAAGACGAAATTTATGGCTCATATCCTTGAAAATATGCCTCCAATCCGGTATTAATGAACCAAATTTTGGGGGAACGTTCGGATTTGAATTTAAAATGCCTATAAATTACAAGTCGTTTTCGAGCGAAAGACACTTGGAATTTTGAGAATTGAGTTGTTGAGCTCTCAGGCACCCATGGACTGAGAATCCTTTGAGACTTTCAAAGAGACTCCTGCATTTACAAACTTGTCAAAGATGATGGGAGCACTGTTAGAAAATGTTATGTCGACAATGACAGAAATTTTAAATACCGAACAAGTAGTAGAGGAGGTGGTACATAAAATGGAAATTGAGGCAGAAGTAGTTGTTCCAGAGGTGGCTGAGGTGCTCACTAAGGTCCCTAAAACATCGACAACACTGAGACCGAAGCCGACACCCACCAAAGAAACTGTGAAAGGTAAGAAGGGTAAGCACCCTACTATACCTGTGCATGCATCGCCAAGGAGAAACCCACAAAAACCCACCGAACAGGAGAAAGGCAAGGCCATAAATTTGGAACCAAAGGAGTAATACATTGAGACATCTCAATGGATGACAAGGATGTGGGAGTTGAAGTGAGGAAGTTGAGACCCAGGGTGCAGACCCTATTACTCTGTTGTCGGAGTATGTCCCTCCATGCAAGCCTAAGTCCAAGGTGTCGAAGGACATTAATGAGAGTAAGACTCCCCTACAATCCCCTATGTTGCCGAATGATTTTTGATGGTCTGCGCTTGGCATGAGTGCTGCTGCTAAAACTTGAAGACTGGGACTTGGTGGACCATGAGAAGTTCCCACATCTAGCGACCGAGAAGCTAATGTGCCGCATCATTAACACAAATTCGGGAATGACTGCATTGGAGTTGTGGAGGTGGCTCAAGGGAATAGAAAAGGCAGGGTTGCTCAACCTGCTCAATGTGCCGCACTACAACAGCACCCCAGTAATAGTTTTGGTCATCAAGCATCGGTTGTGCTTGGTGCATGATGTGTGTCTGTGGCTGGAGGAGCTGATACTCATCATAGATAGGTTGATTCATCGGATAACGTGCTTGCCATATACAGGAGAGAATTTGGCCATGATCTTTGGTGGAAAAGGTGGCGAGCAGGCTCTCGTGGAGTAAATGACGGAAAAATTTAAACTGGTGAAGAAGCCACGTAGATACACTATATCCAGTATCTGCGACCCCACTATGAAGGTAGCAATGCAGATCTTAGTGGGGAAGGTAATGAGGAAGTGTCACGCTGATGAGGTGTCAGTGCCTGTCGTCGCGCTCACATCGCAGTGCATTGAAGGAGTCCAATTCAACTAGTCGGACTACATTTGCGAAGAGTTCCTGGTGAATTGTTGCGAAGAACAAGAGCTCAACAAAATGTTCCACTACACATGGCTCTTGCTGTCAATTGTGTTGGTAGCGTGGGAGCTGCTAGAGGATAGTCATTTCCCTTTGGTCGTGCCAGACCTCCCTGAAGCAGTGAAGTATGCTTCACTGTGGGCGACTAAGGACGTGTAGTAGGTCAGGGATAACAAGATCTTTTGGATCTTGATGGAAATGAACATTCGGATGGCCATCAATTACAAGTTGTGATTGTCACCAACGGTGTATGCCAACCTATGGGGCTACGTTGAATTTAACGCAGACTTCCATAGAGTATCCATCAGGGTATAGAAGGACCCTACGCAAAAATGGTATGAGTTGCCATATCTAGCAACGGATGATGCCATTGATGCGGTGCTTAATAAAGGGTCGATAGAGTGTCACTCTACAACAGATTTGGCAGTGAGCGGAAGCAAGTATGCCGCACAGAAGAAAAAGGAGGAGGCTAAGCTTAAGATGACACAACTAGCCGAGAAGAGGAAAAAGGAGGTTGTTGATAAGTCTCAGGTGGAGTGCAAGGCTGCAAAGCAGATAGGTGGGATAGAGTGGGGCTCTGACAAAGGCACGAAGTCGCCTTCCCCTGAGACTGATGAAGAAACAAATGAACAACACGGCACAGACCCTCAGGAGATGTCCACTGGCATCAAGCGTCCAAGAGAGTTGGAGAAAGGAGGGCCCAGGAAGAAATCAAAAGTGACCAAGACCTCGTTGGACCCCATCACACTAACCGAGGGAAATTTACATGATATCAGCGACACAGTAAGAGATGTCACCATGGAAACCCTGCAACAATTTGAACAGTTGTAGTAGATCATCTTAGGGTGAATCCAAACAGGGTTACAGGAGTTGCAGACCCACACGTCATAGGCTGGCATGGTGTCTACCAGCCTGGCTATCCACCCTTCAGAGGCTGCCGATATCTTGCACACAAAGACTTCCAATGTGATAGTGTTGCCGAATGGAGCACTGAACACAGAGAAGGAGGCTGCCAAGCCCACTGTCAGTGCCCTGCAGGAAGTAGGGTTGAACCTGGTAGTGCTCCCACGCAAAGCACTCCACATCTTGCAAGATGGAGTAATTGCAGAACTGAGGGCCCAAGAGCACCGTGTCCTCTAGGTGATCAGCGAACAACAGATCAATAACAAGCAGATGGCCCTATAGATAAATGCTACCATTGCCATTGAAACTGAGAAGAACAATCATAGAAAGCACATTTTGTAGGTCATTAAGGAGGCATGCAGAATGTTCCCAAAGTTGTCCATTCTGGAGGAGGAGCCAGTCGAGGTACACATCTGCAAGTTTTCCACAGGTGTACGCGACACTCGAACTGAGATGGCATGGGTTCAGTGGGAGTTGAACCTGCAAATTACAGAGTTACAGTTGAGGGCCTAGCCTTCAACTCCACTAGAAGTGAAGGAAAAGCGAGCAACCATTGTCACAGAAGCAGTAGCATGGTGGACATTGCAGTAGTAGACTACACACAGTTGTTTGAGCAATCATTTGAGGTCTTGAAAAGATTGCAGGAGGACCCCAATGTACAGAGGCTAGAGACGGAAGCACGTGAGCTTTAACAGTGCTACGATGAGGTTAAGGGCACAGCGTGAACCATCACGCTGACACGAAGACTAGCCAAGTTGCAGGAGGCCAAGAAACTAAAGGAACAGGTGGACGTAGCGTTGCACAAGGAAGCAGTGCTCAAGGTGAGACTAAAGCCATGACTGGATGAGGCTTACACAGTGACAGGGAATATCAAAGGCAAGCTTTCAACTTTGTAGGCAATGCAACAAAAGCTTTAGGCTGATAGAGTAGGATCAGTGACTGAGAAGACAGTGGAAGACACGAAGCAAGCGGTAGCTCAGTGCACGACCAAATTTTCTGTCATATGAGTCAAGATGGAAGGACTTCCCGCAAAGATCTCCGTGCCTACCGAGTGACTCGAGGGTGAGTCAAGATGTTTTTGTTGGGGGGATGTTGGGAATGAGATCCCCTAAAGGGCAGTTTTGGGGATAAAAGCCCATGTTTGAGTCAAAGTTTGTAATAAAATGGTAAAGACTCCACATTTTGTGGTCGCGGAGTGTGTAGGTGTTATAAGTCATAAAGGGTTGTCCACCCTTAGTTTTGTAAATAAAATCGGTTATAAGATATCTACCCATGGTCCATGGATCATGGGATTGTATAAAAAGAGCTAAGTTGTAAGTATTTAGAATGATCGATCATGTAAGAGAGTGATAGCTCTGAAGTAAGAAGTCTAAGTTTCGGGTCGTAGCGTAGGTAGAGGCTCACAACTGAGTGCATAGAGGCTTAGGGTGGAAGTCTGCAGCTGAGTGCGCGAACCCCTGCAATAGTTTGCGTAGGGTGAATAGAGTCTGTAATCACTTGGAAGAGATTAATAAAGAGAAGTATTCTACAATTTCTGTGTATTTGTTCCAATTAATGCATCTTAACAATTTATGTATGGATTTCCTTTATAATGCTTATGTGATGCACGAATGTGTATGATTGTGTTGGATAACTGAACACATATAAGAATATCTATTTACGCAATGCTAACTATGAGTAACTATTAAGATAAGTAAGGCACTTGGACTAATCTCTGAATTTGCATGGTATGTTGCCTTGGCAACGTGAAAGGGTCTATATCAAGGGTCAGGGTTGCGCAAAGGACAGCCGAACCCTTTCACGGAGGTATTGAAGGATGGAATAGAGGGTTCGTCTTGCAAGCCCTAGAGCGAAGTGACCTATGCAAAGGTAGGTATAAAGGGAATAAAACGACATCACAACCATCTCAGGGTGTGGAAACTTGGTTCTAGCATTCCCCCCATACTGCTTCGGGTGAGACTTCGGTCCACGCTCCACAGGCTCATGTCGAAAGGGCCAGTAGTGTAGGGATTTGTTTGGCTAATTAACATTGTACCTAGGTCAGGCCCCCTCAAGCCAAAACCTACTTTGACTACCAATTCTTCGAGAGCTTTGATCCTTGTGTCTTTAGCTAGTAAAGAGACTTTCTCCATCTTTAATTATGACTGGACGTTAGCTAAAGTAACTTGCAATTTAGACAAACAAGTAGCAGTGTTAGTGAGAGTAGGCAAAATCATTTGCCTAGTCTACTTGTGCATATCCATTTTGTTAATGGGATGTATGTCTTTCACATCAAATTCAAATGAAGTATCCTTGTAATCTGATGTTGCCTTGGGCTATGGAATCTGTGGTTGGAGGAAGGCCATTTCCATTTTGCCTTTCTTTGAATCAAAGGCCGATAGCAATCTTCTTTGAGAACTGGAAGTCTGCTTCCAAAATTGATTGTATGCGTTGATCTTCAAGGCCTCATTTCTCAATTTAATCTCCTTGAAAATGTCAAATATACTCTTTTATGACTCCCCTATGGTAGATGTGTTGGTTTGCATAACGTCCTACTGATCCTGTGAAGCTGTCGATGTAGTAGGAGAAAGTGTAGTCTAATCACCTTCTAGTGAGGAAACAAGTGGCTCTTTGGTGGTGGCAAAATTCTCTTGATCTGAATCCTTGCTTAGGCTTAGTTTGGAATTGAGCTTGGTCTTCTTCCTATACATGATTTTAAAGCCTTCAGTAGAAATCTTAGTCACTGGATGTGACTCCTCTTCTCTGTTTCTTTTCTTTGTTTTCTCCTGTGTGACAGGAGTCTGTACTGTTAAAGTGGACACCAACTGCTCATCTTCCTCTTGTAGAGTGTTCTTAATCCATTCTAGCTGGTTTTTATATTTTTCAATCTCTAGTCTACATGTATGAAAGAAAGCAGTAGATTTTTTCTCTACCCTTAACTTGGAGATGACCCCTAATAGATCATATGACCATGTGAAACTGAGACTAAACAACATTTATTTCAACAATTTGTCTGCTTCTTCCCCTACTGCCCTGTTGTTGCAAATAAAAGGCCCTATTTGTGTTTTAATTTTGAATTAATATTTCTTCTTGGTAACACAAATTGAATCTCATCCATATTAAGCATTTGCCTGATGTATTCTAGAGCAAAAATCCTCATTAGGAGGAATTTTGGTAGTTTGTAAGGGGCAAGTTCACACCCAAATATCCTTAGCTCTATGTAATTCTAATAAAGGTACCAATATTCTTTTCGACTTGGTCTGATAACTGCAAGATTTTTCTGATTTCTTCATTAATTCTTGGTTCTAGAGTGTTTCTTAGGAGACCGAGTTCCGGATGTACAAACATTTCTATGAATTTTTTGTAAGAATACTCCTTTTACTCTTTAATTACCAGCATAGTCTAGAAGATGACTGATTGTTGATTTCCTTCTTCATCCAACTTTTGTAAGGAAAGCTTGAGGTTGTCTCCCTGAAAATATAAAAACATATATACTAAGGTAGAAGCATATTTAAATACTTCTTCACTTTGAAATTTGACAAACTGTTCATGGATGGAATCTTCAAGGAATTGGCTAAAGTTGAACAAGATGGAAGGCTTGGAATCTACAGTTAAAATGGAAAGAAATCCTATAATTTCCTCATCTACCCACTGAACTAAGTAATAGCCAAGGAGGTAGGAAATAACTGTGATGATTTTCTTGGCTCTCTCAGGGAAAATGGAGGATGGATAGAGAGGGTTTTCTTGGGTAATGGGGCATCTTCAGTCAAGAAAAGCTTAAAGGTTTTTTCTTTTTTTGAAAAGTCCAGTTTCTAATATAATTCAATAAGTGCTTCATGAGAGAAAGGAGTGGAATTCTCTGTTGTAGGAGCTTGCATCATCTGGTCTATAGCTTGGGGAGTTATGGTGAATAGAATTTCTCCAATAGGGGAAATAATAGCTCTTTGGCTAGGTAGGTAACAAGCATGACATTTCCTGATGAATTCAAGGGTGCGGCGAGTATGGGGAAAGATGTAATGGGGAAAATTGGGTTCCCATAGTTGAATATCATCATATTTATCTATAAACTTGTCCTCATGCTAGCACTACATTTCAAACATATCAAATTCACAAAGGCTTTCATGAATTTTATTGTTTCTGTCTACCAAAGGAATATGGTGAAATTCGATGGGTAGGTGGATTAGAGGACTCATGGGTTATTCTTGTCCCTTTTCTTTTGGAGGCATGATTGGATAAAGCTAAGGACACTGGTGAAATATGGATTGTACAAGTTTATAGTGTGCAGACAGGACTCGGGATTTAAGCAGACAGGAAACAAAGGTACTAGCCTAAACTCAATTAGCGGGAAATATCCCCGACCGAGTCAAATTGTTGCATTTTGGATTGGCACACCTGTAACAGAACAATGGCAATGGTAGTGTATAAAATCAATAACCGATGAATGGGTCAAAGGATGGATTTTATAATCTTTTGTCTTTCCTGTTGATGGTACCGCGGGTCCATTGGATTAATGGTTAAGTAATTTGATTACTTAATGGTTTTATTTTGGAGGGAGTGGATGTGATTGGCTGTTATCGAGAAAACTAGTGTCCATTCAGAGCTGCTAGTCCCACTAAGATGGGTAACTATCTTAGAAACAAACAAACTAAAGTCACTTGTGTTTTCCTTTATGAGAAATAGATGGGATAGAAGCATAGAGTACCAACCTCATTCTTTCGCTTAGCTCCTTGCTTGTTTCCTCTCCCCTTTGACATATCTTTGCCGCTCCTTCTTTACTTGTCCTTCTTCAAAAACACCTGCAGAGTCAAAGTAGCATAATACCATCAAAGCATAGAGATCTATAATAATAAACAATATAGGATCAGATATGTATTAACCATACAAATGCATATATGAATACAAGATTCAGAGATATACAAGAATATGGAGGAAAATTAAAATAGCTTTATTGATAGAAGTAGTAGAAGAGAGGATTACAACCCATTGATCTGACCCAATTCCATCCTCCCAGCATGAAATCCCTCTTCACCTCATGAAAAGCTAGATCACCCAACACTATGATGTTCCACAGAGAAACCAATAGCAGTTCCTTACAAGATACAAAATTCCAGCCCCCTAGATCTCTAGGATGAGGGATCCATATATAGATGTTTGCAGGTGGGTGAGTCAGCTTTTGGGTTTTTGATTAGTGTCATTTCTCTAATAGTTCTTGGTTCCACTTGGAGATTTCATGATCTCTTACTCATCCCTGGGCGAATCCAGAGAGGCAAGCGTCAAATGAGCAGTTTCTAGAAGATTCTTTGGGTTTCCACCTAGCCAACTGCCTCTGCCATTTGTCTGCTCTCGCTCATCGCACCCTAAAGAAGGGCTTTTCAGTATGCATCACACCTTCTGCATGTAGTAAGTGAGATGCATCGCACCCTTAGCATTGATTAGTCTGTATGGTCCAGCTTTGACCAGTTCTGAGTAGTTTTTCAGGGAGAACTTCTAGGAGATGATGTAATCAGTTGACCTTGTTCCTTTAGGGTATGAAACAACACTTTTAGGGGCTTAGAAGCCCTTGGTTAATGGACATATTAGATTGGGGTTGAAGTGCCCAAATATGTCTATAACAGTTTCCCCCTAAAGCATGAGGTCGTAAATCTTTTGATGTCAGGTGAAATGCTTTATCATGAGGATCCAAGGTTTTTCGAACCGGAAGGTGACCTGTAATAAGATAAAATACAATACATTATCTTCATAATATTTTCACGATCTAGCTGAGGTGGGCATTCCCATGCTCAACTTTATAAATTCATTTTCATGTACATTGGACAGACAATCGTCTGCATGGCAAATTGATGATTCTGGTAGAGCCATCATCCTTTAGCTTGGATGATTATCTGTGCAGCTATGATGTACATTTGATGTCCTTATCTTCCTGAATATATCGTAGCCCATATGGATGAAACTAGGTCTGGGGTCTTCAAACTCGTTTAATCTTTGCCCGAAGTACAATTCGATCCATGGGAAAGGATGTTCTGACGTCGAACATGGAAAGACATCGCCTAATTACCAGCCAATGATGTAAGCTGTTAACAGGCGCGAGAGGAATCACTGATAATGATGATGACCCTCAAGGTACGGCAGTACAATTCATGTGGTGCGAATACATGAGTCGATGTCGAACACCACACAAAATCTTTCAGTCGAAGGCCATTGACGTAAACTTGTTGCTGGAAGTGAGAAACTTGGCATTGAGGCATGCAAGCTTCAAAGCACTGAAAGGGTTATTCCTAAGTCAACTTCTTGGATAATGAGTTGATGTCGACAAGAAGTGACCCATCATAGGAGGGCCTTAATGAGTCCCATGTCTACGACATGAAATGGAGCAAATTATTTTGTGGAGGTGAAAGCGATATGATGATACAAGGTTTAGAGTGGTGGTCATGAAAGAATGAAGCATGAAGGTATTGTAGTGGATGAGATGTAAGACGGGTTGGTGAATTCTCTGAATAACTTCTCTTGAACATATCGGCGACATTGAAATGGATTGGTAGCATTAACCCCAAGAATGGATGGTACGGCGGACCAATGGTGATATGACCGGTGAATGGAATAACCCAACCCGACTCAATCATGGTGATGGAGTGAAAGTGTCATGTTCAAGAGCAACTTGCTACCAATAACGTTTCTTCAAGTTTTCTTCCCAATTTTTCCCTAGTCATTTCTGACCAGTACCTCTTTATTTTTGTCAAGCTTGAGAAGGATAACATATGCTTGTTCTATAATTTTCCCTTTGGGCAAACCCGTTGCTATGTTTTAACGAGGCTAGAGACAATGAAACTTGCTCTTGTCTGCATGGACAAGTTTGTCGCTATTGTTTTAACAACTTTAACAACAAAGATAACTCAGTCCTTTTCAATTTTAGAAAGTCTAAAAAGAGACAGAAAGGAAACTCCAGTGATCCTTTTCCGTAGCATAATCCCTTAAGTCTGAAAAAGTATAAAATAATACGAAAGGGATGACTTTTTCGATAGTTTTAACGAGCCAAACAAGACAAGCGCTCGATCTTTTTGTGTAATGATCCCTCAGGAAAAAAAGATTAAAATCTAGAGGAGAGATGGCACTTCCAATCGCTTTAACGAGCTTGAGAGGCCAATTTCTTGACAATATTTTCATATTTTACGAGTTAGATGAAAAGAGCTTAAAGGAGACTCATTTTTTGAGGAACGAGTGATGTTTTCAGATAGAAATTGGTTCTAGGTAAGGGTTGGAAATTTTCAATCATGGAAGTGTAAAGAAGATGGCTAATAGGATCACTCGTCGCAACTGTTCCTCAAAAGGGGTAAACAATCAAATGGAGGCGTATAATCGGCTAAAAAGAGTGGAGGTGATGGTAAGAACATGACCAAGGCTCAAAAGTTGATGATTATGCGATTGCAATGGTTATTTACCAATGGATAGGTTCATTTTTTAATGAGTTTAAACTCTAGGGGAACATTTGCTAATCGCTAGGTTTATTTTTTAACGAGCTTGAACTTCGCGTAAAACTGCTCGTGATAATAGTCAAATATGTTTGATTCACCATTAACACTATGTTCTCTTGATGATCGTACTACCTGTTCAATTTCTCCATCAAACTGATTAGAAATGTACATATATGCTTGAAAAAATGAGTTAAAAAAACTAATACCTTATTTGAATTATGTGAGTAATAACATAAAAGTAGTTTTTACCTCTCATTTTACCATTTCATTCAAATTTGGGATTGTTGGAGCTTTGGAGGTGCATTTCCCCCTCGATTTTCATCAGTTGATTCCGAGAGATTCTGTGGACGATTTTCGATACCGTCTGGACTAGGTAGGAGCTAAACCTAAGCTCTTCAATTGCATTCCTTTCTTTTTTGATTATGTGCATCTTTTCCTGCTTTTCTGAGCCTATGGGATTTTAACATTTCATTCTCTCCCCATCGCACCTGGTGTACATCGAAAGGTGCGATGCATACTGAGCTAGCCATTGGCTAGTCAGTATGCATCTCACCTAGTACACAACTAGGGTGCGATGGGCGCAAGGAGGAAACTTTATGCACTGATTTTTGATGGAATTTTTGCCTTTTTTTGCCCAACTCAGGATCCTAGTTCTTCTCTTGTTTGTTTTTCAGAGATTTATCGGAGCAATCTGGTCGTTACATGGCATGAATGCGAGCATGAAGAGGAGGATATGATTGTCTTACATGATCTGGGTACAGTAACTTCATTGCGGAACTGTGGCTTGCTCAAGTTCTTCCGCATATCCAACATGAGACAACAAATCAACTTGTTGCAATATTTTCTCGATGCTTGGGATCCTACCAACCAAGTGTTCCAGATTAGAGGTAAATCCATCCCTTTGACTATTAAGGATTTCTACTTTTTGACTAGTTTGTCGAGGCATGGTGCCCTTCTCTAACTATTAGGTTCTGCCTGTGGGGGCGAATTCGTGAGGGATTACATTCGTCGATATTATAGAGATGGATCTTAGCCGAGTCAAGATGGCAAGATCAGCATTAGAGATGTCATTGATCGGTCCTTGAGGAGCATCTTATTCACCTTTGCTAGATTAGCTGGCAGCGTGGCTCTTCACTTGGCCAACAAGTCCTATATGCAGTATGCCTTGGAATGCCTTGAACCAAAGGTATTCAACTGGTGTGATGCAGTACTTCCAGTGATAAAAGAGCATCTTACCAAGGTAAAAAATGGAAGATCCAAGAAGTTTGGTTATGGTTCTATTCTGACCGCTTTCGCCCTTGAGAAGATCCCACTAATGTAGCCGCAGTACATTTCACTCGGATTGCCAGCACCGACAAGGCACGTATGCAGAGGTGGGTTGACCTTATGGCTAGACATGCTGGTCAATCGCAGGTTTCATTCTCTAATGCCTTCTTCGAGTGGTTCAACCATCAGCAGATGGTTTATGCCGAGTATTCATATGCCAGGATGGATTTCCAGCGTGACCCAGATTTGGTGCTGCCGGTTGGCAAGAAGTGGGGTATGATAGGTAAAAATCTCCGACCACGTCCCTGTTGATTGCTTTTATGATGTTCTTTGTGTTTTTTAAATGTTATCAAGACTAATAAAACTCATGTTTCCATGCAGATATTGGACTAATGCAACCAGAAGTGTGGCCGAGGGTAGCAGCTGTCGTTCCGGCAGGAGAGGCTGTAGGGAGGGCTATCCTTCACAATCTGGATGTAGCCAAGACCCTTGCAGTGTTGCAGGATCAAATCGAGGGCCTCACCCTCGGTATTCTGAATGTGAGGACCAACGAGTTACCTCTGAGATTACAGTGCCATACTACTGGCGTGCCAAGTCGATGGAGTAGGCTTTTACACATGATCACACAGGTGGTGACTTGTTATCACCAGCACCATTAGTCTAGGGTGGTTTCCTGCATTTTTGAGTTTTTGGGTCGTGTGACCGATTTTGTCCTAGACATAGAACATTTTGTAAAAACTATAAATAGTTATATATATTTTTTATTTTCGGAGCTTTATTTTGGTTAAGTTATATGATCCTAATGCAAATGTTAATGAAATGCTTTTCTTTTATAAATGTTGCAAATGTCTATCGAACACATAATTTGCTAATGAATCAGTTAATGTGTTTAAGTTTCTGGGAATGTGTTGATATTGAATAGAATCAAACTGCCTTTCCAAAATCCTGACCCTTAGGAACATATGATAGATAGCTGGATTCCGAACGGAATAGATGTCGGTAAGTTATAGAATGACGAGTTCTGAATCTAGCTTGATGACAAGTCGATGTATGCCATGTGCAATGGCATCAGAGAGGAGCTCTATCAATGCACTATATTCAGCGATGTTGTTCGTCGACCGACCAATACATACCCCTATGAAACTCACTAACTCGCCACTTGGATCAAAGATGGCCCAGGCTGCAGAAGATAGGTTCTGCTTACTACGACTAGCTCCATCGGCGTATCCAACAAATGATTCCAATAGGTTCAACATTTACAACAAATGCAAAAATGGATTACCTAACCAAAATGATTACTCTTGACGAAAAAAAAAATGTAACAAAATCATATGAAGAGATTACTACGCTTAGTCAAGCATAGTAACACCTAAGGTACAACTTATTTTGGGGTTGCAATAGTGGAATCCCATCATAATCTACTAGATCGTAGGCTCCTTTTGCTAATACATGCTTAACAATGTAGCGACCCATCCACAAAGACTAGAACTTACCTGCTCCCAATTTATCAGATTCCTTATCGTAAATTAAGACCAGGTCACCTTTTGAGAAGACAAAGGGTTTGACATTCTTATCAAACTGTGCCTTGACTCGTTTCTTATTCGCTTCATTAGCCAAGGTGGCATCATGACGGGTTTCATCCAGTTGATTAATTCCACGAAACGAGCCTCTTGCTCTGAAGTTCCAGGGAGAAGTTCGATTGCGAGCTTGAGAGATGAAATTTTGCATTGACCTGGTAAGATTGCTTCCAAGCCATACACCAGTGGAAAGGGTGTAAATCTGGTCGCATTTCTCACCAATGTCCAGTATGCCCATAAGGCTAAGTATAGGATTAGGTGCCAACTCTGTTTATGGACTCCAATCATCCTTTGCAGCATGCGCTTCAGGACTTTGTTGATCGCCTCAACTTGCCTGTTAGCTTGTGAATAATACGGAGTAGAGCTGTCGTGGGATAGTGCTAATTTTGCGGCCAATTCAACCATCATGTGATTGAAGAAATTCAATCCATGATTTGTGACTATAGCTTGTGGAACACCGAATCAAGAGACTACATGATTGAAAAAGAAAAGAGTAGTCGTTTCGTTGTTGTTATTTAATGTAGGCATCGCCTCAGCCCATTTTGTAAAATAGTCAACTGCGACTATGATATACACATGCCCCCCAGCCAAGGTGGGGTTACATGTCATGAAATCTATGCCTCATTTGGCGAATGACCCAACAACAACTACTAGATGCAAAGGTGCAGGTGGTATTCTAGTTTTGCGGTTGAAGATTTGACAAGCATGGCAACTTTTGACTGCGGTTATGCAATCTTTGAACATTTATGACCAAAAGTAACCTATTCATAAAATCTTTTGTGTCGTAGTGTAACTAGATTGATGGCCCCCACACACACTTGAATGACAATCATTCAAGACTTTTTTGACCTCCTCATGAGTGAGGCACCTTCGCAGAACTGTATCGATACCACGACGGTAAAGTGTATCACTGAAGATCATGTAGTATCTTGCTTGGTATCGAGTAAGTTGCTATTCTGAGCGAGAGGTATTAGGCCTATATGTTTGGGTTTGGAGATAGATGATTATATCTCCATACCACAGATCGCTCGATGATATTAGAAACAAATATTCATCCATGATTGATGCTCTGGATGTTGAATCGTTGGATGACGATGGGAAGTCGCATAGTAACTCCGCGAAAACTAGAGATTTATTTGATTTGGATTTTGAAAATTCCATATCAAAATATTGCAAAATAGCTATCCATTTCGAATCTTTGCCTCCAAGTAATTGACGTGACAAGATGTAAGTCACAGGGTTGCAATCTGACAAAATGGTTGTTTTGCAAAAGAGGATACAGTCTCGAAATCTCGGTACTAGTTGAATAGATACAAGAGCCAGCTTTTCAACATAGGAGTACTTGCTTTTTGTATCATTTAAGTTTCGACTTAAATAATAGACAGGATGTTCGATTCCTTCACCTTCTTGAACTAAAACCATTGTTATGGTTGTATCTGCCACAACTAGATACAGGTTAAAGTCCTTTTGATAGTCAGGAGTGTACATTAATGATGCTTTTACTAGGGATTCCTTTACAGCATCGAAGGAAGCTTACGCAACCTAATCCCAGTTGAATGGCACTTCTTTTTTCAAAAGGCACATATAACCTTTGGCAAGTTCATCATAATTTGGAATGAACCTCCTTAGAAAGTTTGCTTTCCCTTGGAGTTTCTGAATTTGGAGCAAATTTGAAGGTGGAGGCATATCGATGATTGCTTGAACCTTACATGGGTCAAGACGAATCCCATCCTTTGAAACCACAAAGCCAAGTAAACAACCAGAACCGACACAAAACACACACTTGTGTGGATTGAGTCATATCTTGTAGTATCAGCAACATAGAAATATAGCTCTCAAATGTTGCGAATGATCACTCCGCTTTCACGAATGAGCCGGAAGATCATCGAGATATGGTTGAATGATGTTATTTATGTCATGGAAGGCATAATTCATAGCCCTCTGAAAAGTTGCCCCTATGTTCTTTAAACCGAAAGGTAATTTTCGGTATGCGAATGTGCCCCACGGACAAATAAATGCAGTCTTTGATTGGTCCTGTGGGTGGATATTAATTTGATTATACCCGGAAAATCCATCCATAAATGAAAATATTTTGCATCCAGTGCAATCATCAATTATCTTGTCGATGAAGGGTGTAGGATAGTTGTCCTTCTAACAAGATTGGTTTACATCCCTGTAATCGACGCACACTCTAATCATTCCTTGCTTTTTCATCACAGGAACTAATCGATACCCAATCAGTTAAAGGAACCGAGTAAATGAAACCAGCATGTAAAAATTTTTCAACTTCTGCCTTGATGGCAGCGGCTTTCTTTAGATGCACTTAGCGAATTCGTTTTCATACCAGTTTGACATCTGGATACATCTTAATTTCGTGTTCAACTATGCTCGAGTCAATGCCTGGCATTTCTTCATATGACCATGCAAAGACATCTCTGAACTCGTGAAAGAGAGCATAATATATTTCCAGTTCTAAAGAAGAACAAAATTTGCCGACATGAATATTCTCTACAACATCTGGCTTGGTCGAGATATTTATGGCGACAGTTTCTTCGATATTGGATAGATTTCGCTTGGAATCCACCATATTTACAGTATTTGATAGAAAATCAAAAACTGAAGGATGATTATCGTCGCTACAACAATCTTCGTTGTAATCTAGAAGATGGGAACAATGGTAGAAATCCTCCCATGGTGCCTCCTATCATCATCGACTGAATGATTCCTTCGTTTGTAGAATGTACATGCGACCAAGGATCTGAAGAGGTACCATATTCCTTAGACCTATCTATCCAAACACTCGATGAGCGTTGATTTGGGTTTGTCGCCCAGGCTAAGAAAATTGATTACTATAATATTTCTATTGGGCTTGGAGGCAATACCTGGTGATGATCCATGCTAACATCATGTTCGGAAATCTTCTAAATCTTTTTATATATAGAAGATACCATATTGCAGGTCTCCACTGTGGCTACTTTCGCTAGATTACTCGAAGGTGGTAGAGCAAAAGTACCCATCAATGTAGGATCTTTTAGGAGGCCTACTCCGATATTTTGAAGCGATTGAGAGCTTCCATGGATCATCGAGATGCTTCCCGTAACTTGTGAACTGTTGGGGAGAAAGGTTTGTTGGTCAATGATTGTAATTCCTCCTTGAAAAGGAAATGCAATATTTCTAAAGTATGTTGACACAACAACAACCATAGCATAAATCTAGGGCCTTCCTAGTAGGATGTTGTAATCGAGATTTCCATCGATAACTTTGACATCAATTTCTATTGTTTTTCCTCCCAGTTCAACTTGTATGTTACTTAAAATCTTGTACGACATGTATGTTCATCCATCGAATGCTTTCAATGTCATTGATGATCTTGACAAGGGTGGTGATCCTAAAGTTTTCCAGCAACTCATTGACATAAAGCATGTAGATGCCCCCTCATCAATAATTGTTCGATGAACAGTTTTGCTGAGGGCTTTCACTTGGATGAGGAAAGCGAGTTGAGCTGGTAGCTGAGGTTCATATCCTTTATGATTAAAGGCCACGAGATTGGAATCTGCTGGGTCAATACCACCTATTGCTGATAATAGAGCCTGCTTTTAGGAGGGGCAATTTTGCAGTACTTCAAGTGTCGAGATAGAGGACGATGATTGGGCCAGATCCTCTACTACATTATAATTTTATGCTACTCGGGCACGAGGATTAAATGTCGATTTGTGTACTGCTCCCTTTGGTGGATTTATCGTTAGCTCAGGAATGATGGGTGGCACAACTTCGGTCGAAGTTGTTGTCAAACTACTAGGTTGATCAGTAGCCTTGTTGTTCGATAGCTATGGATTCCTGTAATCTTTATTCCTTGTCGATATCAAAGCATTATTTTGTTTCGAAATGGACAACATAATCACTTGGGATGGGGAAGCATTGTCGCTAGCAACTAGATTGGTTTCTGGGTTTGGAAATGGATTAGTCAATACCACTGATGTTTTTGAGTTCTTGAAGAATTTCTTAATCTCGGCTTTATGTGGACAATTTCTCGTCCAATGGTCTTCATCGCATATGAGACATGGCTGACCAGGTTTCTTTTGCCTAGAAGGGTTTTCAAAAGATTTTTCAGGAGATGAATCATCTTGTTTCTTCTTTTTTCCTTTCTTTTTGTTCTTTCCCCGTGGTTGTTTCAGTTCTTTGCCTTTTTCCATCGACATGGCATTAATCTCCGAGGCAAGAAGTTCTTGATTTGCATTTTGACCAGAAACCGTACGGGCTTTCTTAGATGTAGCCTTTGTGGTTTTCGTGCTGGTTGTGCCTATCATGCCATCGTTGGCATGAGAGTCTTTGTTTGATTTAGGAGGAGGAGGAACAGAAAAATCTAGTCTAGGAGCATCAGGGATTTTGTCATAGAGCGTGCCAGACTGAGTATAGATCAAGTCTAGATATTGCACACGAGCAATGACTTGCTCTTCAGTGACGACTCCTCCCTTGGCCACATCTTATATGATAGAAGGTAACAATGACTTAATAAACCATTCAACTAACAACTGATCAGGAACATATGTCTTTACCATTCGACGACGATGCCGCCACTCATGAATATGATCAAATATGTGAGTGGCTGTTGTCTACTTAAAATTGGTAAGAAGCTCTATTCTTGTTCCGTACCTTATGGGTAACTGAAAATAGGTTAAAAAGGTGGTGGCGAGGGCACTGAAGTTATCGAATGAAGCTCTAGGCAATTCCGTGTACCATTTTTTTGCCAGACCAGTTAACGTTTGTTGAAAAATGCGAAGCCTAATCGAATCATCATTGAGAGTGTTAGACGAACACCACAGATGAAAGGTCATCACATGATTTGACGGATCTTCATCTAGATTTCCATTGAATTTAGGGATATCTGACAGAATTTTATGAGGAATCGATGGCCACCAAGGGGTGTAAGCAATTGGATCATTTGTTAACCAATTCAGATCTGGTAACTCCAAGGTTTCTACAAAGGGCAACTGATGATTCAGGTTTGGCGAAGCATACCCAGGATAAGATGGGATCGCCTGAGGTGTGGGTCTTTGCATACCAGCATAATGTATCTGACGTTGATAACTTTGATAAGGTTGATGGGAGTAATCATTATGATATGATTGTTGGTAACCGTTTTGAATATATAGCTGCCCATTACTTGCAACACTTTGTTGATGAAGTCCTCGGTAAGTTTGTTGGAATTGCAGTTGTTGATATTGCACCAACAATGGCTGTGAGACCATTTGTTGTTGCCCAATACTAGGTATTTGACCAAGATGAGGGGTTATGGTACCCATTTAAGCCTGGGTCGCTTTAGTTAAGGATCCACTAATCAACGGTTGTGATTGAGTCGCGGAAACAAGATGCTTTTGCATTACAACCTGAGAAACTTGAGGTTGACATACAACAGGAAACTCTTGTACTTGCGACACTATCACAATAGCTGGTGTAGTGGGAATATTCGATGCAAGTTGATCTAGTTGTATAGAATATACAACTCTTGGTTGTTGAGGGAGTATTGGTATCCAACCACTGGATGTGATTCTAGCCTGACTCGAATTTTGTTGTGAACTCCCATATGGTTGTTCTCCCAGAGGAAACAATGAAAAGGCATAGTGCTCCCCATATGGCAGCAATCCAGTGTTCAAAGGGAAAATGGGCCTTTGAAGACTGGACTGCCCAAATTGATACTATTGCGAAGGATCAATTTGCTGAAAGTCAACATAAGAGATTCCAAATAATGTTCCAGATGAACAAATAGGAACGAACCATACTGTCGACACATTCCCTAGGTGGACTCCATCGAACTAGTTGGGATATATGGTACACCAGTGAACATTATCGGAGTGGTGGCGGAGGTTTTGCTGCTGCTGTGTCAGATGACACAGTCCTAGATGTCGATGGTTGTTGAAACATATCAAGTCTATCCAAAATACTTCCTAGCGATTCTATAGGAACTTGCAATGAAGGGAGTCTAACTTCTAAAGTAGAAGGATATAGGTGAATCCCAGTTCCAAAATGCAACGGAGTACTGGATGAAAGATCCTTCATAATCTCTTCTATAGAAATCAATCCAGGTGAAAGAGGTAGACCGTTAGGTCCGTAAAATATTTATGGTACCGAAGAAGGTATAGACTCTGGAATGACAGATTTTGGAGGGGTAACACCTTCCGAATCAGCTCTAGAAGGAGTTGGTTCAGAAATAGAAGTGTTTGTCACTACACTAGGATATGTTCTAGTGTCCTCTTGTAACTGTGGAACTTCTTTTGGAGAGGCAGGGATACCAGAAATAATTGGAGTAACCGGGGTCTCTGAGGATGTTGGAACACAAGTTTCAAACAAACCAGGAGACTTTGACCTAGTTAAATGAGTTCGCTTGGCCCGGAATGGTTTCATTTTTGGAGTCAAAGATGTTTGACTTGTTAGTCTCCGTGAACGATGGGGTTTTGATTGACTTTCTTCCACGATTGTGGATTAATTGATAAACTCAAAATAAATAGGGGAAAATGTGATTCCAAATTGAATGAATTTTATGATGCTTTGACACAACTTGTTATTTCAATTTTTAAGAGTCGAGAAAAAGCTAAAGATGACTCTAGTCACCTTCTATTTTTAATGAGCTTGAAGTGACAAGTGCTCAGATGGACCTTTTCTTTTATAGAGTCTGAAAAGGAACAAAGTGACTACCCTGGAAATCTAGACAGAGGGATTACCAAACCAATCACAAAACTATAGAATACTTTTTACGGTGCGGAAGTCAATCTTCCCAAATGTTGTGTTCAGTGCATTGCGATCGATAGGGCAGCAAACATGGCTTCCTAAGGATAAACGATGTAGCCTATTGTGGTCTCCCAATATATACTCAACGGTACGTGGGAGCACAAGTCCGTACTGGCACTTGTTGTCTCAAAGAGGAGGAATCACCCAACCTACGATGAAAGCGATAATTACCAGGCTTTACGATGCCAGAATATGTCTCTAGCCTAGACTTCTAAATGTTGTGCGTTAGTTTCCAAAGTGTTTTTATGTTCATTGAAATTTATTTTGCAATTGATCTTTCTTAAGAAGTTTGCCTTTAAGGTTCACCGCATGATGTAGATATACAATTCCTAAATATGCAACCTAAGATGATAAACAATCATTTATTTCTCTTTTTGCAATGAAAATCCTAACTACTAAGGAAAGAGAAGCGAAATTCTTTCAACATAGAGCAGAGAGCACACACTAAGACGCACTATCCTAAATCAATTTCCAGAAGCAGTCTAAATGCAAATGCACATGCATGTATTTGTTTTCCACTTTCTTAATGTGTGAATGACAAAAAGAATGCTAAGTATAGATCTGAACTATCTTTCTATCAAAGCAACGGTACTAACAGTTTTCTTTTCAAAAATTGAAAGGAAGACTAAGATGACGCTTTGCGATTTTGAATTGAAAACTGCTTTCAACAATTGAAATACTATTAATTCAAATCAAATACAAGAGAAAAAGTGTAATTGACTATAAAAAAGAGGAGGATTCTTTTCTTTGACTGAAAACAACACTTGCGACACTTTCAAATCAAAAGACGACAGTTTGATTAAGCTACTGTTTGCAAAGGAGCACTGTAAATGGTGAAAAATACATAAAAACATTCACAATTATTTATACAATGGAGGCTGGATAATGCAAAGGAAGGGAGTTTCAACAGTGGTATACTGACCACAGACAGCAAAACTACTAAATAAAGCTGAAGAAAATGAAGAGAAAACCAAAATCTGGAGGCAAAAATAGTCTTACCTAATCATCGCACCTGTAACACACGGAAACATGGATGCATCTCACCTGCAGCACATGGGAGGTGCGATGCATCCAGACTGCCAATGAGAGACAGTGCAATGGTCCAGGGATGATACTGGGCTTGGTTTTGCTCACAGTTTGCAGCTTAGTTTAGGGATATAGGCTGAGCTAATGATAGTCAGTAAACACAAAACATAGGGGCTGATCTAATGAGGCTACTTGAGCTACCACCAGGGCACTTAGGATGTTTACAAGTTAGATGTTTAATTCATAAACTAACCCAGAGATTGACTGAAGCAGCGTTTATCTACTTTGCAGTTGCATAGCAAAAGCAGTTCGAAGGCTAGTTGGCTTAACTTTAGGCTCCGTCCATAGTTTATAAAGCAAACAAACTAGAAACAAGCAAATAAGCTATTTGCTCCCCAGCAGAGTCGCCATTCTGTTATCGAGAAAACTACTGTCCATTCAGAGCTGCTAGTCTAGACTAGTAGCTATCTTAGAAACAAACAAACTAAAGTCACTTGTGTTTTCCTTTATGAGAAATAGATGGGAGAGAAGTAGAGAGTACCAACCTCAGTCTTTCACTAGGCTCCTTACTTGGCTCCTTGTTTCCTCTCCCCTTTGACAGATCTTTGCCACTCCTTCTCTACTTGTCCCACTTCAAAAACACCTGTAGAGTCAAAGTAGCATAATACCATCAAAGCATAGAGATCTATAATCATAAACAATATAGGATCAGATATATATATTAACCATACAAATGCATATATCAATACAAGATTTAGAGATATACAAGAATATGGAGGAAAACTCAAATAGCTTTATTGATAGAAGTAGTAGAAGAGAGGATTACAACCCATTGATCTGACCCACCGCCATCCTCCCAACATGAAAGCCGTCTTCACCTCATGAAAAGCTAGATCACTCAACACTATGATGTTCCATAGAGAAACCAACAACACTTCCTTACAAGATACAAAATTCGAGCCCCCTGGATCTCTAGGATGAGGGATCCATATATAGATGTTTGCAGGTGGGTGAGTCAGCTTCTGGGTTTTTTATTAATGTCATTTCTCTGATAGTTCTTGGTTCCACTTGGACATTTCATGATCTCTTACTCATCCATGGGCGAATTCAGAGAGGCAAGTGTCAAATGAGTAGTTTCTAGAAGATTCTCCAGGTTTCCACCTAGCTAACTGCCTCTGCCATTTGTCTGCTCTCATTCATCACACCCTACAGAAGGGCTTTTCAGTATTTATCACACCTTCTGCATGTAGTAAGTGAGATGCATCACACCCTTAGCACTAAGCAGTCTGTATGGTCCAACTTTGACCAGTTCTAAGTAGTTTTTCAAGGAGAACTTCTGGGAGATGATGTAATCAGATGACCTTGTTCCTTTAGGGTGTGAAACAACACTTTTAGGGGCTTATAAGCCCTTGGTTCATGGACATATGAGATTGGGGTTGAAGTGCCCAAATATGTCCATAACATTGGCAGGAGAAATGAACGGATGATGTGGCGAAGGGTGACTAGCAGGAGCGTAATAGATAGGGCAGTGGTATCACTTGGTGGAGAAACCATTTTTTGGAGGTGCGGGGAGGTAGTTAATGGTTTCGACCAGGGGGGTGTGAAAGCATGAGGTGGTGACACATTGGGTTGGGTGTGGGTTTGAATACCACCCATTTCAGACCCCCCCAATGGTAAAGTAGACCATCAGATGTTAAGAGGGGGTGTGGATGAGGGGGAAAGTTGTGGGATATTATCATGATGTGATGGGGCGTATGGTGGGGTAGGAGAGTGGACAAAATATATAGTGGAGGAATGATTTTGGATTGGTGAAACTTAGGAATAGGGAATAATATGTCGAATATCATCTGATACCCTGAACTTTAGAGTCAAAATTTTAATTCCTTTATTTTTTCTTCTGAACATGAAAATAATATTTAACATTTGACTTAGGATAAAATATTCATGCCTTTCCTCTAATCACCATAGTGCTTCTACCTACCGTTTCTCATTTCAATTCTTTTTCTAAGCTAACATTTTCTCTTCTTGCTTTGCAAGGTGCATTTAAACTAGCAAACCCAAATCATTTTTCTTTAATGAAAATCTACCTTATCCTATCACTTATCTCACCATTTATTCAAATTAAACTGTTGAATCAAATTTATTTCTACCTAGCTACTGATTTACCGCAATTAAGTTGTTTGGTAAATCTTCATTCACTAACCTATTGAACAGAAATTTAAATGTGTTCAATATGACGAAACTATATGATTTGAACAGAAGTCTAGTCATTGTGGCATTCAAAAACAATTTTCACACAAACTTATTTGAAAATAAACTAAAATAAGTAACTTATCAGTAGTGGCATTTTGATTTGCAACACTTTCCGTATTATTTTCTATTTTTTCTTTTGTGGGGTTCTTATTTCCTTTTTCTTTTTTTCTTTTTTTAACCCAACTTCTTTTCATTTTTTTCTTATATTTTTGGAAATCATTTGAATATTGAAATTATGTGCAATATGAAATCACAAATACAAAATACTCAATCATCTTGAGATCCTATAATTTATAGGACCCTAACAGAGGCCAAAAGTTTGTGAAGGACAACCATCATATGCTCAAAGTGTAACTGAAGATGCTATGAATTTGAGGGAACACAACTTTTACCATACATCCTTAGACACTATACATGTGGAAACATCTTCATCTATGATATAATAATGAATGGTAATGTTGTTAATGGTCATCTTTATCTGAAAAGTGACTAATGAATGATAGCCAAGGCTTCGAATTGTCCAAATGAAAATTAATGAAATGCAAACCGGAAGGATCTATTGCCTCTACTGAAGAGAGAAAATATGACCTTTAAGTAAGGCATTTCTGTAAGACATCCAATGTATACATGGCGATAGGAGGCTAAGACAAATCATATACCAAGCTCTAGCTATGATTTTTCCTCACATGAGGGTTCTATGTATCATGCGTTAATGGCCCCTTAGTTATCTTAGAGATTGGATCATTGTTAGGACGAGTTATTGTCAAGGGTGTACAAGACAAGAATGCAATGGTAACCAATGAAGCTAGATTAGGCTAAAGGGGAATGCCACAATGGTGGTTGTGAGTATAGAGGGTAATTTCCACAAAATTAATGTAAATATCAAAGTTTATGGGGTCCTAGAGATGTCCTTCTAAGGGTAGGACAAAAGGATGGGCATGTTCACTAGAGGAACCTACTTTATAGTGGGTTTATATGACACCCGATTGAGGAGAAGGGGTCTAAACACTTCAAGTTTTTGTGAGGGATGAGGGGATTTGTGTGGGCCATTTTATCCATGATTACCCATGATTTCCTTCATATGATTGAGTTCAACTATTTAGGGGAAACAGTGGGTGTGGTGCCCTAACTCTCCACATAATGAACAAATAAAGTCCATATGAAGATCATTATTTTTCCCCTTATTATGTAGATTGTTGTTACTTGAATTTTGAGGTTGATTTCAGTTAGGGGCATTGTTCCCAACCTATATATTTTTCATTTGAGGATTTCCCCCTACCCATGATTTAACTTATGTTTAATTTTCTCTTTCTTCTTCTCATTGTTCTATTCAGTAGGATCATTGGTTGTATTGAGTTTCTCAAACTCCTATTGTTGTTACATAAAGGAAGGTTGAAAAAAATAGGCACATGTTATTGATGGTGCAGGGTTGTAGGGTTTTTTTGAGGTGGACCAGGAATGAGGTAGTAAGGATTCCCTTGTAGGGGATTTACATATGTATTGTAAGATGTGGGAATCCCATCAATATCTCGTAGGGTGTTATATAAAATACCCTATATGGGAGGGAAACATGGCATGCTATGAGGAGGAAATTCTATGATAAGTACAGTCATGTATTGCCCCCTTGTCATGGGTATGGAGGAATGTGATGGAACTACCATATTTGGAGATGATAAGGGTGACCCATACTAATTCTTGTGAAGGTTTCTACCATATGACGGAGTTTTACTCCATATAGATTGAATTGTGAGATGGTCCTAATGATCCCATTAATAACATTAGAGGCCCTCAACTTGGGTTGCTTGAAGGATTAAGGGAAGGGAGCATTAGGGATGACCATATATAGGTATATTGAATGATAATATATCACCTCAAAATGTTGAGCTTTGATGATGGAATTTTCCTCATCTTGAGGAAATGTGGTAGCAACATATTTTGTTATGATAAACAAAAGAGACTTGAGGAAGAATTCAAGAAAAAGTTTGTTGGTAACTTTGATCTTGCATATGCTGTGGCATTGCCACCATAAGTGGATTTGGTCCACAATTTGAGTGGATGTAGATTTATTAAACTCTATGAGGATTTCATGTCCCATATCATGGCGAACTGGAAACTAAAAAAATGTTAGAAATGCCTTGCCTAGGGAGCCAAAGTCACTATGAGTGCCAACTTTTTCATTGGGCCTCCAAATTTGTCCTCTTTTTTACAGTTTAATTTTCCTTTTTCACTTATTTTCTCACTTATTTGCATTCCATTTCATCTTCTCCATTGTTTAAGAGTCATTTGGGCCATGTAAATAAGGTAACTTTCCATTATCAAATCAAGTCTATATGTTTTACTTCGTGAATTTATTTAACTACACAATAGTTATTGAATTGTGCATTTTCTATAGCTAATCTAATATTCTGCAACTAGATCCAAGATTCTATAGGTTCCTAAGTATTAAAAATCAATTGAAGTACATGAGGAGTTGTCAATTGTCTTTAGTATGGAAATCCACCTATTGGCGACATGTGGAAGATCATAGGTTTGATGCAACTCTTAAGTCAAACCTATTGCCAAAGTAGCCATTATGCACCTATAGTATATAGAATATCCAGCTAGTTCTACAATCAAGTGAGCCATAGTTATAATCAATTGAGTGAGATTTAAAGATAAGATTGAAGATTTATGATGTGTGGTTATGTGTCTTCTCATGATTAACTCTTTTAGTAATGAATCGTGAGAAGAAATATTCATATTTTAATTCATAGATTGAGATGTCAATCTCAATTCTATTTCTTTAGCAACAACTTCTCAAGTTATTTATTTTTGAAACCTTATATAAACGCTTCATTTGTAAGTGAGACACAATTTAGAATTTGTTATTATTTTAAGACTTATTGTTGTTGGAGAAGACTTTGCTTACGCACTACAAATAATATAAGTTCCTATCATGGCATTATTATAATTATTTTTGGAGATTTCCATTTCATGATCTAAGTTTGTTGTACCTCGTACTCCTCAAGAGGGCCCCCTAAAGATTTTCAAATCCAATAGTATAGATGTTTGTCATTATTTTTAATTTACCTTGTTATGTTATGCGCTCAGATTTCTCTCTCTTATTTATATGCCTTGTTAGTAGATATAATTGTATCTTGCCTTCTACTTATTTGTCTTTGTTTTCCCACAAGTCAAGCACTTGAGAAAAAAGATAAAAACAAAAAAAACATTTACTTCATTTTTCTTTTATCATTCAGTGTAAGATTTATAGTTGACAATCATGATTAGTTTTGATTTAGTATGCACACATAAGTAATCTCCTAGGCTTAATGCACTTTAATTCATGTGATTTTCTTTTCATTTAGAGTACATTTTCATTGCTTTCCTGATTGTTTCTTTTTAGAATAAATTTACTTTCAAATTCTCATAGATTAAATCTGCTTTTGACTCTTAGGTTAGACTTTCTTTTAAGAACAATATATTAGAATTGTATTTGAATTTGATAGAATATATTTATTTCAAAAAGCACAATAGACTAGATTTCCTTTCAAGGTTCAGTAGACTAGATTTATTTTCAAAGCTCAATAGAATAAGTGTCATTTCTTGTTCAATAGAATAACACTTCAAAGCTTTCATAGTATAGGACCAGAATATATTTATTTTGCAAGTTCTGAATTAGATAGTTTATTTAATATAGTCTTTTGGAAAGAATGTGTGTGTATGCTCACTTAGATCTTTTCGTGAGTAGGTTTCATTTGAATTTTGAAATCTTTTCCATAATTTAATTTCCTTTTTAAATTAAAATTTGATAGCCTAGCACATATAGTGCAATTATACTTTGCAAGAACACGAACCCTAGATTGATGATTTAATGCAAGTAATTTAACCAACAATTAAATTAACCAATAGCCACAATGTGGATGTGGTCTACAATGTGAGTGGATGTAGATTGATTCAACTCTATGAGTATTTCCTGTCCTATCTCATGGCGAACTAGTAACTAAAAAAATGTGAGAAAGGCCTTGGCCAAGGAGCCAAAGTTACTTTGAGTGCCAAATTATTCATTGACATACCATTTGGCAGAGGGGCTAGTTAAGGTTCATTGAAATATTCTTAAATATATTTATATTCAATAATACTATTATAATAACACCACAAATGAAAGGCCATGATGGGTTTAGTGAGTACTCTCCTAGCTTTCCTTCAAATTTTGTATCCAAAGGTAGTTTGGTTGGAATTGTAGGCATGTGGAATTATGTGCAATGGTGTTATTTGTTAGCTTCATTATATCTAGGATACTTAATGAAGAAAAAAATGGTAATTTGGGGATTGGAGTCGACATTATCTGAGCTTGGAAATTGTGAGAAGGAGAGTTAACATGAGGTAGCATGTCAACAAACAAAGTTTCTCCTAAAATAGATGAGCCTATAAAGGTAGGTTCAAGTGATGATTGATGTGGTTGAGGTCAAAATAGTAAAGAAACAAGATCAAGAACGCCTCTTGATACCACTAGAAGGCCTTGTAGGCATTGATAAATTTGAGGTGCATAATGGTACCCTATTGTTATCGATCTGTGATATGCATGATGATTTTAAGTGGGGAGTTCAAATTGTTTCACCAATTGAGTTGGTTGAGTCAAAGCATCAAAATCCAAATTGAAAGAAAAAACATTGTGAATATTTTGTTAAACTTTATATGGTCCAAATGTTTTGATCAATTGATCAATAATTTCATGTTGGTAAAAAGAGAAACAACCTAAAATCTTGTATTCCTATGATATCTAGTATCCTTCCACTCAAAAATAACTAAGTCCTCCAAAAACATTCAACAGTGAGGGATTGTTAGGTCCCTATAATACTAGTGATTACCCCATTACTATTGTAGTTGTATCCCTTATTAATATTGTTGTGCCCCTATTGTCCCATATTTTATTATTATGCCCCGTAGAATCCTCTATGTTTTGTTGTCCTTTATATATTATTTTTAGGTCAGCTCGTTATATTGTGACTCCTTAGACTCTTTATATAGAAAGAGGTTTATAAAGGAATCATTCATTGTGTAATGTAAAGGAGGTGCCCCTCGAGAGGCTGATTCTAAAGGTGTTGACTATCATTTCTTCTTTTTGTGAGCTGGTTCATAAACATTGGTATCAGAAGCTTTTGGATCTAGGGTTTCCCTGCTCAAATAGGTCATCGTGGAATTTTCGCTATAAATATTTCTGTGACGTTTCAGAAGGGAAAAAAAACAAAAAAAACAAAACAAAAAAAAACAAAAACAAAAAAAAAAAAACAAAAAAAAACAAAAAAAACAAAGAACCCATTTGAGACGAAATTGCACTGAACCTCAGGTCCAAATTTCAGAGATTTTTGTGCTATATTTGTGGAGATATGATCTGAGGAAGTTGGTCTTTTTGCAAACTCCTGAATTACATTCCAAACAGGTGACCTAGGGAAAATCAGCATAACTTTCTCTCTGAGCATCGGATTGAAATTTCGTAAGAAGGTATAAAAAGAGGACAGACTGTAGTTTCTTGTATAAATTTTTTAGAGCATTTATGGAAACAATTCGAAAGCTACATGGAAACCCAAAGATTATTTTAAGTGACAGAGATCCCATTTTCACTGGAAATTTTCGGACATAATTATTTTCTTGTCTCGGTACTCAGTTAGCTCATAGATCATCTTATCATCCTCAATCTAATGGGAAAACTAAGATAGTAAACAAATGTTTGGAAGGATATATTTGTTTCTTTGTATCTGATAAACATACATAATGGGTCAAATGGTTGCCTCTAGCTGAATGGTGGTATAACACTTCCTTCCA
>APFE031396530.1:97205-116167 GCA_000404065.3 Pinus taeda | reverse complement strand
GAACTTGACAAGGAAGGAAAAATTATATTGGAACCGGAAGCAGTCACAGAAACAAGAACTCGATAGCTACGAAATCGAACAATTTCGAAGTATCTCATCAAGTGGAAGAACTTATCCGCTGAAGATTCCACATGGGAGGATGAGAATTTTATACAGAAGCATCTAGAACTACTCAAGCGTTGAGGACAATACTATTTTGAAGGAGAGGGGCATGTTAGGTCCCTATAATACTAGTGATTACCCCATTACTATTGTAGTTGTATCCCTTAGTAATATTGTTGTGCCCCTATTGTCCCCATATTGTTATTATTGTGCCCCACAGAATCCCTCTATTGTTATTGTTGTGCCTTTATATTATTATTGTTAGGTCGGTTGGGCTATATTGTGACTCCTTAGACTCTTATATATAGAAAGGAGGTTTTATCAAGGAATCATTCATTTATGTAATGTAAAGGAGGTTGCCCCTTCGAAGAGGTTAAATTCTAAGGCGTTGATCTATCTTTTCTATCTTTTTGTGAGCTGGTTTCATAACAAGGATAAATCTAATAGAAGAAAATTAGTGAAGCTTGAAAGGAGGGTTATAATGAAGAGTATTGGGGGTACACTTTGGAGTGGTTGGAAATGTTTCCAATAGCCATTGAAAATAACCTTGAGGTGTACCTACATCCCATAACCACCACCTTTAATATATTCCTATGATTTGTCCACCAAATTACCTTTATCCAATGCAAGAAAGAGAATCTCATCTTTCAGTATCAACCTTTGATTTGAAACCCTAACCAAGAGTTGGGACACTCAAGGAGGCCAACAATATCCTAGATGTAAGCCTTACCCTCTTCATGAGTTTCTTCTTGCCACTATATTTTTGGATACTATATGATGAAGGATTTAAATTTCTCTAAAAGATAACTTTTATGTTTCAAATGAGAATGACCAAGGAGGGTTATTCGGATGCCTAACCCCAAAGTCATAACCAAGCTAAAGATTTATTTTATGACCTCTTGATGGAGAAGCTTAATGTGTTAAATTAAGTTGTTTTTGAAGAGTCTTAGAGTTGGAAGTGTGGGACAACGTTTTTAACTTAGTGAGTTAATGGGACAAGTTCCTTATATATAATAATCAACTTCTAATTCCCCTAGATTGCTTATGAGTGCAAGTGAAAAACCATGCTTGTTAAAAATAGCCCTAAAGAACTTGTGGTGTGTGATGTTGTGTGTGTAGGTGAATTGTTCCAATAACATATGTTTGAATTGCAAGATGTGGATATCATTAGATTTTTACTACTATTATAATTATACTATATGATATTATATCCTTGCATGAAAGAAAACATGTGCACATGTATGGGCACTTTACTTCCTAATTAATTCGATGTGGATTTTTTTCTCTACTTAAAGAGGGAGATGAATATGACTTAGTATCCATTCAAATTCATCGAAATCAAAAAATGTGCAAGGTGAAGAGCATGCTTAGATAAAAAGTTTCTCTTCTAGACCCAAAAGCTAATAAGAAATACAATTTTAAGAAATGCAAATATGTCTAGTGTATCCATCCACATGGAAAAAGAAAATTAGAAGGTTCTTTCAAATGGTTTTTACCTAATATAATGGCCTATCTAACTAAAATTTACTAGTGGACAAGGGAAAGATATTATGGTTCACCACCCAACTTACAAAGCAGAAAGAAAATTGTGAAAAATTACAATTGTGCAAATCAATGTGGGTCAATGACTTATAGTCATGTGAATCATGCAGAGTACAAATTGAGGATTTGCATGAATTGCATGATTCTTTTTTTGTTAGTCACATGAACTATCTACATACGAAAATAGATTTAAAATTCTCCCATAGTAGACATGATAGTGGCTCTTATTTCTAAGTGGAAGCTACCTACACATCTATATGACAAACTGAGAAGGAGAACGAGTATATCAAGTAACTAAAAGAGTAAAAATCATTGGTGGAGTGGCTAATTTTCTTAGTTATTTTGGTCAAGATGGATGACCAAAACATCTTTGATGAAATGGCTGGTTTCTAACCTACAACGTAACAACAGATGATTAGTAGTGATTCCAAAGGTAAAGAGATTACATCGAACATGAACAAGAAATAACCATGTATAAGATGAGAAACAAGAGAAAAAATGTTATGCACCCATCTCACAAAATAGAAGAAAAGATAGATGAACAACTTAAATATTAGCCTCTTCAAGGAGGAAACCTCTTTTACATTACATAAATGAATAATTCTTGGATGATACAAATGATAAGACCTCCTTGGTATATATAGGAGTCTAAGGGGTCACAATATAATCATAGCCTACATAACAATAATAATGTAAGTGTACAACAATAACAATAGTGGGCTTCTATGGGGCACAACAATAACATCATAGGGGATATATCAGCACAACAATAACAATAGGGGGCTACGCTAGCAATAACAATAAGGGGAATACAATAGTATTATAGGGATCTAAAATGCCCCTCTCCTTCAAAAAAGTGTTATACTCAATGCTTGAGTAGTTTTGAATGCTTTTTTATATAATTAGCATCCTCTTATGTGGAATCTTCAACAAGTAAGTTCTTCCACTCAATGATATACTTTGAAATTATTTGATTCTGTAGTTTTCGGTTTCTTGTTTCCATAACTGCTTCAGGCTCAAATATGATTCTTCCTTCTTCGTTAAGTTCTGGAAACACTGTTTGAACTGGGAGCTTGTCACCGATAACCTTCTTTAAGCATGAAACATGAAAAATTGGGTGTACTCAGGAAGGTTCAGGAAGCTCCAATTCATATGCCATAGTACATGTTTGGTAAGTTAATTGTTCTTTATTCACTTCATTAATTGTCAACCAAGATTCATGTACTTATGAAATGTATGTGCGCTATATATGCTAGGATTATTTTTATGAATTGATTGATTCTAGAAATGAAACTAATTCTAAGTATGGACAAATGTTTTTAACACAATTTGGAGAATAATTACACACATGTTATTCCAATCCAAAGTTATATTAAATCCTAATTAACTGAATTGAAATTCACTACTTTGCAGAATTTGCTATCTAAAATTTAAAATTCAAACTTTCTTCTAATTGTATGAAAGGAAAATGCTTAGAAACCAAATTTCAAGAAAGAAACAATCTAGTTCTATTTTGCAGAATTAAAAGCATTCTACACTAACTTGCGGAAAGAAACTTTTATACTAAATTGCAGTAAGGAAATCCTATACTAATTGCATGAAAGAGAAATAGAATAAAAAGGATATAATTCCTACTTGCAAAAAATGAAATTAAAATCTTACAACTTGAGAATTATTACTTGTGTTTGCATTTAGCCTCTAAAGTGTATTTCATCAACATTTAAGAAATTGAATTAAGATACGAAGTAATTAAGCGCTAGAAATAAGATGCATCCAATAATCGAAATATTTTTAGTGTTTTTTTGTTTATGAGTACCCTGCAATCAAAATGAGAATCATTAGAAATGTAATTATGATGGAAACAAATTCTTGAAAGAAACTATAATACTAAAAACAAATAATTCAAAACAAAACCTCACAGCTTGACAGGGGGCCCTCCCATGAGTGCAGGTCAGCTAGTAATCACAAGATCATCACGAACGCATTGAGAACAATGTAACTTATATTAAGTTGGAATAGAGTATCATCGGTCTTCATAATAAAATAATTATAAACTTAATATTTTAGAAAACTTATGTCTCGGGTCTCGGCTTACAACCTTTATACAAATTTCATAAAACATTTTAAAAGTTTTACATCTATGAGATAGATACAATTTGAAACTAAATCTATTTATGACTTGCTACTGAAAGGGTAAGTCATAGGAGATTCATCTCGATCCAAAATTTAACAGTTGAACAGGTCTTCAATCTCGCTTTCTTGATGTTGTTATATTCCTCTACTACTTTTACTCGATCACCTCAAGTCATTTTCAGAGTTTGACTCTAAATTTGACTTCTAGATTTCTCAATCCTCATAGTTTTACAAGTTATGCGGATAGGTGGTTATCCATATGGTGGAAATTTTCCATCTCCAGGTAGTCTTCATCCTTTTATTGAAGAGCTACAACCTATCTAATAATCAATATTGCTGCAGAAACCAATATTAGCTGCAGAATGTTTATGATTATGTCATTGTAAGAATATTTTCATTATAATTCATTAAGAAACAAAGATTCTAATTATGGATGATGAATACATTTTCAAGAGTTGAAATTGACCTTGAACATGTTGAGATTGCTATAAAATGGTAATAAGAAGGTGAAATGAGATGGAAAAAAGGACAGTAAAAAAAAAAAAAATTCAAAACTTCAACAATACCAACCTTTTGCAACACCTTGTAAGGACCATAGTGCTTGGGTGATAATTTATTATCCTTCTTAGCTTGCTTGAGGGAAATTTTTTTGTATGGTTGTAGCCGTAAAACTACCCATTCACCTATATCAAAACTTGTTTCACTGTGATGTTGATTTGACTGTTGTTTCATTCGATTTTTCACCAGAGTGAGGTTATCCTTTAAGAGTTGGAGAACTTGTTGTTAATGCTCAATGTGATATTCCACTGCTTGAACCTCAGAATTTTCTCTTAAATATGATGTGATGGATAGTGGATGATATCCATAAAGTGCCATAAATGGTGTCATTTTTGTTGCAGTATGGAAGGAAGTGTTATACCACCATTCAATTATAGGTAACCACTTGACCCATTGTGTTTGTTTATCATACACAAAGAAACAAATATATCATTCCAAACATTTGTTCACTATCTCAATTTTCCCGTTAGATTGAGGATGATAAGATGAGCTATGATTTAATTGAGTACCAAGGCAAGAAAATAATTGCGTCTAAAAATTTCCACTAAAAATTGGATCCCTATCACTTACAATAATCTTTGGGTCTTCATGTAGCTTTTAAATTGTTTCCATAAATGCAACAGAAATTGTACTAGCTTTAAAAGGATGAATAATGCACAAAATATTGCATACTTGGAAAGCCTATCAATTACCACCATGATGACACTTTCCTTCATACTTGGGTAAATTTGTGACAAAATTCATTGATACCTCCTCCCAAAGATCATTTGGAATGGAAAAATGTAACAGAGCGAGGGTCTTAATTGTCTCAACATTATTTTGTTGGAAAACCAAACATTCTGCCACAAACTTATGAATATAATATTTAAGGCCATCCCAAAAAAAACTCTTCTTGACTTGTGGTAAGTTTTTAAAAATTGTGAGTTTCCTCCTAAGGGGGAGGTGTGCAATTCCAAAAGAATATTTTGCTTTAGTTGGGAATTCTTACAAAGATATAAACGACTTTTGCACCATAATGAATCATTTTTCAAACTAAATGTATCATATGTATTGAGATATTGTTGCAAATTTTGAATGAGTTTCCACACCTCTTTTTCATTCTTCAGTTCATCCCTTGCTTCGATTATTCAATCAGGTTGGATGATAGAAATGGCACAAAGAAATGCTTCCACATCCTCATCCTTTCTTGAGAGTGAATCTACAACAACATTTTGATTTCCTTTTTGGTAGATGATTTCAAAGTCATAACCCAACATCTTTGTGACCCATTTTTGATGCTCTTATGAAGATAATATTTGTTCCAAAAAATTATTTAAGACTATCATAATCTTTTTTTACCTTGAAGTGTCGTCCCATTAGGTAAGGTACCCATTGCTTTAGTGCATGTAGTATTGCAAAAATTTCCTTATCATAAATAGGTTTGTGTAAATAATTTCTTTTGATTGGATGAATTTCAAAAGTAATGGGCCTTCCATCTTGCATTAAAACAACACCAATTCCATTTCTTGAGGCATCACATTCCATTAAAGTTTTTGTGAATTTTGGCATAGCTAATACCAATGCTTGACACATTTCCTCTTTAAGATGTTCAAAGGCCTTAGTTTCTTCTGGAGTCCAAGAAAATGCATCTTTCTTCAGTAATGTTGTTAGAGGTGTTTTTATTCTCATTTAATTCTTAAAAACTTGTGACAATACCCTGCCAACCTGAGAAATCCTCGAAGATGATTTATGGTTGTGGGGATTTTCCATTCTTTAATGGAATTAATTTTGTTAGGATCTACCTTAACACCCTCATGAGATATAATATGACCCAAATATTCCACCTCCTATACTACAACGAAACATTTGGAGGTTTTTTCATATAATTGTTTCTCCTCCAATAGTTTGAGCACCATGTCAACATCTTGAACATGATCCTTCCAAGAATTGTTGTAGATTTGTATATGATCAAAAAATACTAACACAAATTTTCTAAGGAAGGGTTTGAAAATGGAATTCATCAAACCTTGAAATGTGGAAGGAGAATTCGTAAGGCCAAAAGGCATGACCAAAAATTCATAATGACCTTCATGAGTTCTGAATGTTTTTTTTTAATGTCTTCAGTCTTAGATCTAATTTGATTATATCCTAGATGAAGAGCCATCTTGGTGAAGTGAATTTCCCCATGTAATTCATCCACCAATTCATCAATGATAGGAATTGGAAATTTATCTTTAATAATGAGCTTGTTGAGCTCCCTATAATCCAGACACATACGCCATGATCCATCCTTCTTGTGCACCAATACTACTAGAGTAGAGAAAGAAATTTAACTAGGTTGAATTATACCAACCTCTAGCTTTTCTACAACCATAAGTTAAATTTCACTCTTTCAGACATAGGGATATCTATAAGGTCCAATGTTTGGAGGAACACTTCCTAGAATCAAATGAATAGCATGATCATGATCATGAATAGGTGGGAGGCCTTTGGGAGTATCAAATACCTTGGAATAATTGTCGAAGGCTATTTGGAGATCTAGAGAAATAGACAATTTTGATGTTTGAACCTCTAGTGAGAATAATTGTGCAATTACGCCCCATTTTTCTTTCTTAAGTAGTTTTTCATGCTATTATAGTTGATTATCATTACTAGTTTCCCTGCGATACCCCTTAATTCAAATTCCTTTCCTTCCCAAAAATGTTCAAGAAAAAATCTTGAAAATTAAAAGTTCATCCCCGAAGATTGTAACCATTGGACTCCTAGGACAACATGAGGACCACCCATTGGAATGGAAAGTATTGGGCTATTCAATATGTATTCCCCCATGGTTAGCTTGATATTATGTCACTTTCTAGACAAATTTATAGCTCCTCCATTTGCAACAATTACTTGACACTCAGGTGCTGGATATAGGAAGAAATTTAGTTCCTTGGCTATCTTGCAATGAATAAAATTATGGGTACTACTCGAATCAATCAGTATTATTACCTTTTTATTCTTGATATATCCTTCTATCTTGAGATTTTGAGGAGTGATAATTCCTACTAATGCATTACAAGATATGGTTGGATTCATTTCTTCTTTCTCTAGGGTTGTTTCCTAGTGTATATCCTCCTCTTTTGATTTTTCTTGCTCCTTTTCCTCCTCCTCTTCACAATCTGTGTAGAATAATTTCTTATTAGCGCACTTATGACCCTTAGTGTATTTTTTATCACAACTGTAACAAAGCCCTTTTTCTCTTTTTTCCTCCGATTGTTGTGGCATCAACCTTGTAGGTTCTGGAATACTAGGAATAGCAGCACTTACATCTTTATAGTTATGAGTGGTAGACATCCTTGTTGACAAAAAAATTCTTGCCACCCTGAATTCCTACTACAATGAATAAGGTTTCCGAAGGTGAACCTCATGTTGGATGTTATCCTTCAAATTCCCTATGAAGACATCACTCTTATGCTCCTCTGGAATATCAGATACCCTGATATTCAATTTTTGAAAGTCCTCAATGTGCTCCGCCATTGAAACCTTTTGTTTGAGATTTATCAATTATCTAAAGAATGTGTTTTTCTTTGTATCCTGATAATGTGCTATCATTCTTCCTTAAAAATTTACCAAGTGACAAGTGATTTATGAGAACAAATCCGTTGATACCATACAAATCGATTGGGTTATAAATATAAAGATGCAATGTGTACCTTTTGTGTGTGTTGTACATCATAGAGATCAAATTATTGCTCCATTTGTAGTATCCATGTTACCAGATCCTTGCCATCAAACTTCCTCATATTAGTATTTGGATTGTGGTGGGTATTAAACCCAATATTGGAGTCTCTAAAATCATAATTCATATTCCTTTTGTTCTCCTTGTGAGTTTCATGGAATACCTTTTTGCCATTACGAAGTATTTATTGTAGTAACTTTATCAAACCTTCCTTCAAACCTTCCATATCCACCTCCAAATATTACATGTTAACATTCATGCCATCCTTAAAATATTCCATGTCTGCCTCTAAACCATTCTTCAAATCTTCCATTTCATTTTTTTTTACTCTTTGCGAGAGTGAAATTTGTTCTACTTGTCTCGTAATTTTGGTATATCATGTTGTATTTCTTCCTCTTCTTCATGAGCCATATATCACTTCAAATTGAATTTTCAAACAAAAATTTAAAAAAAAAAAAAATGCACACATTTTTTTTGCTTTTTAGGAGCTCCATATTGAATTTTGTGTATCTTTGTAATTTCAGATCTCTAAAGTCTAAAATTCCATCCTATGGTAGCCATCTGAGTCTTATTTCCAACCCCACAATTCAGACTCATATTTTATTCTTCAATAAAGAGTTATGTCCAATCTCCCACGATGACCTGATTATAGATTGGTTCAGTAGAGCTAACTTGTACAGAGTGCCACATTTTACTTTTTCAATCTTCAGCCCTAAAAATGATATACAAAAAACTACAGTCTGTGCACTTTCATTCTACGTTTATGAAATTAAAATATGATGCTCATAGAGAAATTTATGACTATTTTTCCTAGGTCGCTTGTTTGATATGGAATTATAGAGCCTGCAAAAACCATAAATTCCTCGGATCATATCTCCAAAAATTTAGTGAACAAAGGTCTAAAATTCATACAAGAGGTTCACCAATATTTTGGCTCCACATGGCTGCAATTCTAGCTTTTGAAGCTTCGTAGAAAAACAATTATTGTGAAAATTCCAAAATGGCATGTTTGAAGTGAAACACTAGAATCCAAAGCTATGTTACCAAATGTTATGCGACCAACTCAAAATATAAAAGAATAGATAGATCAACAACTAAAAATTAGTCTCTTCGAAGGGGGAAAATCCTTTACATAATATAAATGAACAATTCTTGGATGATACAAATGATAATAACTCCTTGGTATATATAGGAGTCTAAGGGGTCACAATATAATCATATCCTACATAACAATAATAATGTAAGGGCACAACAATAACAATAGTGGCATTCTATGGGGTACAAAAATAACAACATGGGGGATACAATGTTAAATGTTTCTCATTGTTTTCGATGACATGATAAGAACCCTTGAGTTTCCAAATTACTTATCGTTAAATTTCATAGAACTCTAAATTGACTTGAATCGAACTTGGAACTTGACTTCTGATAATATCTTCATGATTTCTAGCGTATTTTGTTAATGAACTATCACTTTCTATGGATCTGCATATCTATCAAAGGGACAGCCACATGAATCACACAAAAATTTAAATGGTGACTTCGTGCAAATGGAAAAATACCCAATTCATAAAAAAAAATCAACTTTTTCTAGATTGTTAATTAACTGTCATAGATAACCTTTATCTTGGTGATTTTATGACATTTTTTGAGAAACACTAATAAAGCTATGTGAGTGAATTTTGGGTGATAATAGGGGTTTATGTGGCCAACCTCATTGACCTTTTATAAACATATGGTGAAATTTATAGTTGTTAAATAATGAAAAGACTAATATAGAAATGCTACAGAAGTTCTACCAACACAAACAACTAATATGGAAGGAGACTCACAGTAATAATTTGTATATTTACCAATGGATTGTAAAATCCATGAGCATATTCTACAACAAGAAAATTGATTATGAGCCACACGGAATGGGGTTCTCGAGGAAAGGATTTTTTTGTATGTATATCTAGGAGGAAACCAGTTAGAAACATATAAGTTGCCAATGGCAAGGAGTTGCGAAATGGAGCATTGTTGGAATTGAGAAAAACTACACAAAATTCAATTATAATTTCATCAGTACTCATATTGTAGTTTTATTTCTATTTTTTTTTAACATATATGATTATATATGGAATGATGGTTTTATTAATCTGACTATTGGTGTTACTGACCTCAATTTTGGTTTTAGAATGGTGTTGGGTTAGAGTGTTCATGGTCCCCTAACATTTTTGGCATATGTATTGATAAGTTAGAAGAGTATTTAGAGGAAGTAGGTTGTGTTGGCCCAAATCTAATTCATATATTCATCACTCTTCTTCTTTATGCTGATGATATTGTTATTTTTGGAAAGGATTCCTTCCAACCTTAATAAGTAACTGAGTATCCTCCAGGATTTATGTTTCAAGATGGGTATGAATATTAATACTAAGAAAATAAAAGTCATGATAATTAAATCCAAAATGATCACATATGATACTTTTGTACATGATAATAACAATATGGAGGAAGTGTTTTACTGCAAATATCATGGAATAGATATACATCACAAGCTCAACTAGAATTATATCATTGAGAAAAGTATTAATGGAGGTTTCTTAATATTACCATGGACTTGAGCCCATGGGGTGTGTTGTCACCTATTACACCTTTTTGCAATTGCGTCAAATGATGTCAAATGGTGGCCAAAAAGGGAGATCCTAAGTGCAAAAAGGTCAAAGAGGAGAGTAAACATTGGAGGTTGAAATCGCAAGGAGGGGACCAAAATCAAAACCCTAAGTCTCAAAACCAAAAGGAAAGCCGAAATCTAGAGAGGAGTGCCAAAATTCGAGACCCAATCACATCGGAGCCTGATATCAAGAAGGTTAGTAGGAAGACATATCGAATGTCATTTTTTCGGAGGATTGAAAGCATCATTACCTTTTGAAAAAATTCCGATGGGAGGGGCTTTTTAATTCCTTTTGAAAAACATTCGATGAGAGGGGCCTTTTAATTCATTTTGAAAAGCTTCTAATGAGAGGGGCTTCATTTTAGGCTGGAACCTAGTCACAAAGACCTAAAAGAACCAAGGACTTGGACCAAGGCCAAGTTCACTTTATCTCTCTAGACAGGGCAGATTAAGTCATCATGACGTGGATTGACAAGGACATGTGGTAGGTGACTGCATCATTTTGGAGAACCTAAAGGGACAAATATAGGTGACACATTTCACCAACCAGGAGGTGCAACATGGAGATGAGGATGTTAGCATGATGTCACTTCGGAGGTCTGTATTTCGGAGGAAGAGGCCATCGAAACTCTATTTTAATTAGCATTTGAAAATATTACAATGAGAGGAGCTTCGATATATGTTGGCACTTAGTCACAAAGACCTAAAAGAACCAAGGGAATGGAGCTAGGTGGAGCACCTAAGTGTTAAGATGGAATTTTGGAGGATGGTGGTATTGGAACTCTTTTTAACTCCTTTTGAAGAAACTTCGGATGAGAGGGATTTTGATATATGCTAGCACGCAATCATGGAAAACTAAATGGACCAAGGGAACAAAACTAGACAAAGCACCTAAGTGCTAATATGGAATTTCAGAGGATAGCGGCATCAAAACTCTTTTTAATTCATTTTGAAAAACTTCTGATGAGAGGGGATTCGATAGATGTTGGCACTTGGTCACAAATACCTAAACAAACAAAGGGTTTCGACCAAGACAAATCACCCAAGCATTATAAATCATTTCATTGGGAAAGGCCATTGAAACTTTAGTTTAATTCTTATTGGAAGAATCTCCAAAATCATGTGGCAATTGGTCACGAAATCTTGAGAGAGCCAAACGCGTAGATCTAGGGCCGAGCACCGAGAGCTATGAGCCCATCAAAAGTGGGAGTTTGCATAAATCCAATATTAATTCTCAATTTGAAAACTTCCAATGAAGAGGGCTTTGATATTATAGGGCACCCAGTCATGGGAACTCCAGAGAACCAAAGGCGCAGGGAAGATTTAGCAGCTAAGCACTATGGGCCATATCGGGGATGTGTATATCATAACTCTTGTGTAAATTAAAATTTGGAAAAGTTATGATGAAGTGGGGCTCCAATATGTGGTGGCACTTGGTCATGACCATCCAAAGAACCAAGGGTGAAGCACAAAGTACAAAGGAAGATAGGCCCTTGATAGGATCCCAAAGGCTTTAGCACCCAAGCATTGAGCTTGAGGTCATGATACTCGGTCCCATGAGATAAATAGGAAGAAGAGCTTGAAGGCATCGAAACTTTATTTTTTCATAATTATATTTCAAATAAATTTATGAGGATAGAAGGCTCTGATATTGCAGCGCCTATGCATTAAGCCTTTGGTCATAGGCAGTGGTCCCATGGTTGAGAAGCGATAAAGAGCATAAGCATGAGGAGCTAAGAGTGATCAGAGTTCTATTTTTTCACAACGATCTTTTATAAGAGTTACCAAATATATTAGGTTCTGGTATTATAGCCTAGGGCGTATGCAGACAGATGGGTCAATAGCTGTTACATAGCACCGCTAATGCCATCATATTTGATCACTTCCAGTTCTAAAAATGGGTAATTCAAATTAGTTAAGGGGAGGAATTGACAATCATATTGATTGGTAACTATGGAGGAACACCATTTCAGATGTGTGGCATGATCAGTGTTAGAAAATTATATATTACAAAGCAATCGAACACATAAAATATATTGAAGAAATATACACATAAAACACATAAAACAAGAGAGACACAGATATACGTGGTTCACCCAATTTGGGCTATGTCCACGGGAAATAGCCAGTCCTTCCTTTTATATTATCCAGCAAACTGAAGAGATACAACTTACAGTAGATCCATTGTAATTCCCTCTTTACTCTCACACAATCTCCTCTCTCTTTCTCACTCAGAATACAAATCTACATAGACGCAATACAATTCCCTCATATATAGTGAGGGGTTGTCTTCTACAGCAAAAAACCCTAAAGTAAACATAACTTCTACTGTCAGATCTCCACCTAATAAACGACCCAGATTGACTACAAAATTACAACCTTTTACAAGGAAATTTTACATCTATTTTTAGCTTCGCTGCCCTCGATCCCCCGCCATGGGGGGGCTCCCAAAGATCATAGTCGCCCCCCCTGGACCCCCCTAGTATCGCAAATATGACGGGTGGCATTTTTGCCACATTATGAACTGGGGTCCAATGCAGTGATACCTTGAATAAAGAAGATAATCAAGCTCCACACCCAACAATCAAAAGCGATCACATGGAGATCTTTTTTTGTGGCCATCATTCATTTTTCCCATGTTTGTTATTTTGTAATTTGCTGCATTTTAAAGAATGAATCAATCTATTATGTAATTATTTGAATATGTGCACATCAAGGTAGGGGGAAGAAACTCATTTTAACGGTTTCCAAATATTGTTCCCAAAGGTCTAAAATTTGTTTTTGCAGGTGTTATGTGTTCTGTGTATAGAAATAGGTTCCAAATCTTGGTTCAATGGCTTGTTCATGAGGTTTTAATGCTTATAAAAATGTCAAATTAGACCTATGATATGGAATCCATTTTCAAAGATTAATGAAGGAGATTTGATGATTCCAAGTGGAGTAATGTGTAGTATGTGTTCCCCTTTGTTTTTCATTTCATGTATGTTTATCTTTATCTGAAATTGTGTAAAGAAGTTGTTGGTTTCACTCTCAAATTATGGATTTACTATGTTATAGGGTGAAACCTATGAAATTACAGATTTTACTAGCGTTATATTGTAGCCAACAGTACATGTGAGATCACATATTTACCAATGTTATTTGGTGATAGGAAATACCCATGAAAATATATATCTAGAAACCTTAAAATGCACTCCACACTTTCTACATTTCATCTCCTTATTCTTCCATAGTTTTGTTGGGATTCGTTGCTTAGGATTTTGTGTTATCTAGCCCTCTGCATTGAATTCCTTTCCTTACTTTCTCTCTCTCCATTTTTACTACAACGATAGATATTAAGCTACATTTTATTGCGTGTCAGCCACCATATCATGACATTTATCCTTGGGATGAGCGATATATTCCTACATATACATATGTGTATGTTTAAGTCTACCTTGGTGAAGGGTGATTGAACCAAGTCCCAAATCAATCTAATTCCAATCATATCAAATATGGAGTGCAACATAAATCTCATAAAATCCTCAAAACACTCCTCTAAGATGTCCTAAGCACTGACCCTTTCCTCAAATTGGGGATTGTCTCTAGGAGCTACAACAGGGTGTATAGCATATGGTGACAGGGTGTTCAGTTAAGGAACTTCATGGTGTAAAGGTCACTAGTTCGAAACCCCATGGTAAAAAATCCATCCATGCTAAGGGATAGTATGGAACAGGCTAGATGTGATCCCTGATTGATTTTGATGGCTTAGATGCCCCTGGGTCAAGCTACTCAATCCATAGGTTAGGTGTGCTAGTCAAATCATAACTTACTTTACCTAGAAAAAAAATATATTACTAGAGACTTGAAAAAATTATAAATCAACAATTCTTTGGTTATTAGATAAAACTAAAAATATAAAAAAATCCTCTTTCAGATCGACATTACTCATGTTATAGTATATGTATGTAATTTATTGGGATGCATTATCTCTAGAGAGTCATGAGTAAGATAGAACATATCCAAAATCAATTTATAATCCATAACCTCAAATTTAAAGGAAATACACCCTATGTTATCACTTTCCTTGAAGAAATCATTTCCTCCATTGGTAGAATGGTTATGACCAAGTATGAAATGTATAAGAAGAGGTTAGAAAACATAGAAGACCTATGGATTCATAAAATTTCTTCAAACACTATCCAAAACCACCTCCAACTCAAGTGAGGATGGTGTTGTTAAGCACTATATAAACCCCATGTTAACCCTAAAAATCCCTTTTAATCCCTAGATATTGAGTTACTATATTTCTATTGTTATAGTTTTAATGTCAACTAGAAATTTTTGTTATGTCATTTCATTATATTTGTACCCATTGTCTCCCAAATATATACTAAGGAGACCTAGTCTTAGGATCATCAAATCTTGTCTTATACATTGTATTCATTGTAAAAGGAGATTTCCCCCTCAAAGTGGATTATAATTATGGGTTCTTATCATTTTTAAGGCACATGGTTCAAGACATCCGATGTCAAAGCTATGATCCTATGGTTTTGATGCTTCAAACAAGTCATCTTCGCATTTTCACTATAACTTTTTTTTTTGAATATTTAAAATGGTGAAATTTTGAGCACATTGTGGAGAGATCTCAAGACATATACAATTAAAATTTCACACTTTGTTTCACTATAATTTCAGAGATATACAGTGAGGAAATTAGGATTTGTGAATGGTCCTAAAATTTGTTTCAAATGAGTCATCTCATCATTTTCTCTATAATTTTTTTCTATGATGTTTCAGACTCTGAAATTTGGACTAGATCGAAATGGTATCTAAAAATATGTCTAGTAAAAATTTTAGATTTTGGTTCGCAACAATTTTGGAGATATTCCCTATGGAATTTAGGGTTTGTGAATGGTCCTAAGCTCAATTTCAAATGATTGATCATGGAAATTTGGTATAACTTTTTTCTGGGACACTGTAGATTGTGAAATTATTAGATTTATGAGGAGAAATAATAAAGTAACTAACAGAAAACATTTAGAATCAGATTTGAAGAATTGGACACATGGAATGTTATACAAGTTTTCTCTATGAAGAGGCCAAGAATAAGAAATTTTTGGGAAAGTTACTATAAATTTCACTTACCACATCAAATTCTAGTCAAACCTCTAGAATTGTAAAAAAGACATATCAAAGTGCTATAGGCCAAAATTTCATATTCATAAGGGTTCAATCTCATAAATATATCAAAAAAATCCATTCATTCAAATATTCTCTAAATTAAGGTTTTAAAAGTACATAAATATGAAATAACTTTTGATTAGAAGATCTAGTTATTTTGGTTGACTAAAAATTGTGATATAGAGAAGTATTATTGTTAATTTTTCACATGGATACAAAGAATGGTCCAAAGCAACTACACCATTAAACCTCATGAAGATTCATCGAGGATTCATAGGAAAGTGAAGATTTAGAATTTAGGTTCTCCCAGTCAAAGAATAATGTTAATGAAATGGATTGTAGTTTGTTGGAAAAGTTGGATTTATCATGTTCTCAAAAGAGTCTTAAAAGAGAAATGGACTAAATGAAACCGAAGATGAATAAAAACAAGCAATAAATACAAAATTCATGAATACCATGGAAAATATTCTCTTGAAGAGGCTTCCTAAAAGGGATATTTAGATCCAAGGAAATCATGAAAATAAGGACAACAATTGTGTTGGAACTGAATCACATATGGAAGTATTTTATCACAATTGGAGAGCACAAATATTGAATCGCATAACATAATCATGATTTTTCACTCCAATATCCACATCATCATGGCTTCAAGTCAACACCAAGGAAATACTACATTCTAAAGATTGATATGAGGAAGTCCAATGGTAATGATATTATAACATGGATATTCCAAATGAAGCAATAGTTTGATCAACACCAAGAGGAAACTTTACAAAAGGTATATATTACAATCTTGTTCTCAAAAAAAGATCAACATGTATGGTATCAATAGCTCTATGAGAGGAAAAAGGGTTATTTTGTATCTGGGTACATCTTTACAAAGGAATTGATAACACATTATGGGGATATTAAGAGAAATGTACTCTTTAGTAAATTGGTAAATATTTGATACAAAGGTACAGTTACAGAGCACATTCAACAATTCCAAAAGTTGAGTCTTAGGGTAAAGAAAAATTTAGAATATTATTTTTTAGAGCTCTTTATGGGAACATTAAAGGTAAGCACCAAAATGAGGTATATCTTTTTGAACCTAAACCCCTACAACATGCTTTCAATCTAGCAAGGAAAGCTGCTAGTAAATAATAACTATAGAGAACATCATGCTCCCTCTCCAAAACTAACAAGGTTGACACCTCAAAAAAATGGAAGAAAGAAGATCAAAAGGACTATGTTTCAACAGTGAAAACAAGTACAATAAGGGGCATAAATTTGGTGAGAATAAATTATTCTACATAGACTGTGAAGATGAAGAAGATCAAGAATTGGAATCATCACATGAGTCTAGAACTAGAAGGGACTACTCCAACAATATATTGTCATGCTTTGGTTGGCATAAATACTCCAAAAACTCTCAAGATAGAAGTATATATACAAAAGAAAGAGGTAATAGTGTTGATTGATTTGGGTAGTACCCATAACTTCATCAATTACAAATTGGCAAAAAAAATTTACTTTGTATTTTTAGCACCAAAACTTCAAGTAATGATTGTAGATGGAGGTACCATAAATTGTTGAGGGAAGTGCCATACTATTAAGCTATATTTGGGGGAGTATTTTTTGGATTGTCCTGTGATAGTAATCCAAAAGGGTGATGTTGATGTTGTATTGGGGGTCCAATGGTTACAATCACCAGGAGCAATGGCCCTTAATTTTCAAGATCTTATCATCAGATTTTCCTTGGAAGGAAATGAAATTTTAATCTTAGATGTATCTAAGGAAAACCCTCTAAAGTGATAAGCTATAACTGTTAGGATATTCCGACACATAGGAAATAGTTAAGTTCAACTTGGTCTAGTATAGAGTTAGGTATAGAGTTAGGTAAAGTGTGTTTCTTTACCGTTGTACATTTAGTAACTTACAATCCGACGGTCACGATATGTAGTGATCCGACGGTTCATTCTCTCCTCGGTATTACCGACACTTGATCCGTGGCTTGACACCCGATTGGTCCATGAATTCTATTTAAAGCGCATGGAGGGTCATTTGTAGGTAAACCGTGCATGAGAGAAGCTTATGTAAATTTTCATTCTTTTATTGATAAATTTCTTGTAGTAGCCACGTTGGCGCAGGCCGTGGACTGTTTCCCTCTCTGAGGGTTTTAACCACGTCAAAATACTGGTGTATTGATCTGTGATCTGTTTGTGAGCGGTGTCCTTTTGGTGTTCTGTCTGAGGAACTTACCCTGTAAATTCCTACATGGTATCAGAGCAATTTGAGGGCCGCGTCCGTTGGTGATCCAAATCTGAAGCCGGTAGAACTGCATGCAGTTGTCGTTTCGTAGATCTACTGTTTCTGACTGCTTTCGGGCCGAGAGGACTGCTCTGTTGTGTTCGGAGCATCTGTTCTAGTGAGGAACCCCTTTCGTTTCACGTGAAAACGTTTCCGGTAGCCCTATCTACGTCATTTTTAAGATCTAGAGGTATACAGTCTTCATTTGTAGTTTACTGTTATTTTCTCTCTGCTTATTTCGGTTTCGGGTTATTTAGCTTTTTTTTAACCGGATCTATACCTTTCATTTCTGCGTATGCTCTTTGCCCTGCGACTCTGTGCGATCTGGGCAAATCAGAAACAGAAAGGAAGGATTTTTTCTCATGCGTATGCTCTTTTCCCTGCACCTTAGTGTGATCTCGAAAAATCAGAAACATTGAGAAAAATATTTAGTTTTTCGGCTAAAGCTAACTTTGAGCCGCAAGGTTCAATTTTTTTTAATATTTAGTTTTTTGGGTAAAGCTAACTTCGAGCCATAAGGTTCGTTTTTCTTTGCATGTCCGTGTTGGGTTTTGTGTTTTGTGTTTTGTAGGGAAAAAGAGGTTTCTCAAGGCAAACACGCAACCCAAAGCCCCCTCTCTCTCTCTCTCTCTCTCTTTCTCTCTCTCAAATTTTTTGTATAGATCAATTGGTTCAAAGCTAGTTTAAGAGAGTAGAGGTCTTGGGTTCAAATCTCCATTTTGTGGGGCCGTTTTTTTCATTCCCGCACATTCGCGCACTTTGCCGACGACTTCAACAATTTTTTTTCAAAAAGCCATAACTTCTTCATCCGAAAGCCTTTTT
>APFE031396530.1:55882-92826 GCA_000404065.3 Pinus taeda | reverse complement strand
ACGTTGGCGCAGGCCGTGGACTGTTTCCCTCTCTAAGGGTTTTAACCACGTCAAAATACTGGTGTATTGATTTGTGATATGTTTGTGAGCGGTGTCCTTCTGGTGTTCTGTCTGAGGAACTTACCCTGTATATTCCTACAATAACTGCATGAAAAAATTTCTAAAAAATGTATACCATGGTGTAATTGCACAATTGTGTTCATTAGATTTTCAAACGTCTGTATCCTTTGCTTGAGTGGGTCTCCAAAAGGCAATCAAAAATCATTCCAAGATATTTAGGGAGATGCCTAACGATATTCCATCTAATCGGGGATTATTACCATGTTATTCATTTGCAACCTAGAAGTGTACCACCTAACATTAGGCCTAACAAGTATCCATATGCACAAAAAAAGTGAGATTGAGCATATGGTTCAATAAATGTTAAAGGAGTGCTATATTTTCACTAGTGGTGATGGTTATAAAAAAGGATGACTCATGGCATATTTGTCCATAATGTAGACAATCCAAAAAAATTTCAATCAAAGATAAGTTTCTTGTTCTTTTTGTTGATGTAAATGAGTTGCATGGTGTTGAATTTGTAACTATGCTCGTTCTTCATAATGTACATTTGGTCACTTGATGTAATTGTATTTATCATTGTAAAGAATATTTATAATTGCTTGAGTCAAAGGAAAATTTATTTTGAGTCAAAGTCCCATTGCAACTTTTTAAAGATGAAAATTTGAATTTTTGAAATGTAAATTTTGGCTCTGAAAGTGACAAGTCGGCTTCCATCAAAGTTAAGTCAGCCCAGCCAAGAGACAATTCCATTCATCCAAGACAACCTACTATATAAAGGCAACTTAACCTCCTCCATTTGGACATTCACATTATCTCAAACAAGACATTTTTTTGGCAAGCAAGCGAAGGAAAAGAAGGACGAAATAGATGAAGGTGGTTGAAATATCTCTTTATCTCTCTTGAAACTTACACATTTTTATTATTCCCTCTCTCTGTGGTTCACATATTTCTATGGAAAATATTGTAGGTGGTCAAAAATTTTGGGTTACTTGAGCAATTTTGCATGGCCAAAATTTCTAGGGCAATTGGCTATTGCAAGAGAGACAAAATTCTAGGTCAGATAGGTAGAGTGAAGTATAGGATCAAATTGGGCGATTTGAATTGAAGGATAAGGTTAGGTTTGACCATAGGTCTAGGTGTGTCTCTCATTAAACAAGAATAATTTCTCTATTGAAAAAGGTTGTTGGGTTTTTCCCCTTTGTGGGTTTTCCCATGGTAAATATTCTCTTCTTTTGTGTGTTTTGATATCTACTACTTCACTATTCTTTATGGTTGAATTTCTGAAGTATAATTTTTGAATGATATATTGGAATAAGTTAAAATAATATACACATCAAAACTAGTTATTCTAATTTTAGAAATATTGTGTTAACTCTAATTGCACTAAGAAAACCAACATGGTATCAGAGCTTTGGTGAAGGAAAAAGGGAACATTTATATCACCTTGAAAAGAACCCTAGAGAGAATTGTATTCAAGTCCTTCTTGTAGATTGGTTTCTATGGCTTCTTTCATGAAATCTGAAAACAAGCTAGAGGGAGCCTTAAATGCTAGAGCTTGGAAAGTTATTCTTCTTGCTAAGAATAAGGTTTTGGACATTGTGAAAGGAAAGCTTGTTGGACCAAAAGATGATGCGGGAAAAGAAAAGTTCAAAGAGGATGACATCAATGCTATGAGAATTATAGTAGACTCCATTAGGGATAATTTGGTTCCCTACATTGCAAACCTGATACTTCAAATAAGATGTATGATTCCCTAAAAAATCTCCACACTATCAAGCACATTGTTCAATCAATGAGCTTGAAGAATGAACTTGAAATAAAAGTATTACTAATGATGACATTTTGGCTTCTTACTTCATAATGATTTAGCAAATAAGAGATCAAATCCAAGCAATTGGAGAATCCATTCTTGGTCAAGAACTAGTAATTACAACACTAAATGGTCTTCCTAGATCATGAGATTCTTTTATAGTAGGTATAAGTAGTTGGAAGGAAGCTCCTACATTTGAAAAAAAATGGACTTCATGTTCTAAAGAAGAAGAAATATTGATGACTAGAGATTGTTAAGATGAGGAAATTCAAGCCCTTGCAACTCATTTCAAGAACAAGGGAAAGAAGAAGTTTGGACCTCAAAACAAGAAGTCGGGGAAATGATCTTCTTCCTCTAAGAAGAACAAATACTTATCAAATATCCAATGTTATAGGTGCTAGGAATATGGACCTTTCAAGATAGATTGTCCTAACATGGCTAATAGCAAAAATAGAAAATGGAAGCAACATACTTTTACAACAGATGTTGAAGATGAAAAACCAAAGAAGGTCTAAAGTGAAAAGGATTTATTTTACTATTCTTCCTTGATAGGTTCCTTTGCAGATGATCATGACATGTGGCTAGTAGATAGTGGAGCATCAAGGCACATTATCGTAGAGCATGGGAATCTTTCAAACATGAGAAAAAAAAGTGTCTCAAAGGGTTGAACTAGGAGACAATAACAATTATGTAGTCAAAAGAGTTGGAAAGGAATCCATAGAGTTGGAATCTGGTAACAATGTACATCTTAACAATGTTCTTTATGTACCAGGTTTTAAAAATAATCTTGTCTTTTTTTCTTTCTTATAATATAAAGGAGATAGAGTTGCTTTTGTGGATGGAAAAGTACTTGTTTGTTCCAAGGGCTCCAGTACAGATTATGGTAAGGTTATTGGGATTAGTGATGGAAGATTGTATAGACTTGTAAGTAAACTAGATCAATCTCTAGTATATAATGAAATAAATCCAAGTGATTATGGCATATAAGGTATGGACATATACATTTTAGAGCATTTCCTGAGTTGAGTCAAATAGTGTCAGGGGTTCCTGAACTACAGATAAAAAATGATGGTGCATGCAAAGGTTGTTCTCTTGGTAAGAACATCAAGATACCATTTCCAAATAGTGACAACATATCTAAGGAAGCTTTGGACTCTATTCATTTTGATGTGTGTGGTCCAATTCCCATGAAATCGCTTAGTGGTTCATTGTACTATGTGACATTTATTAATGACTTCTCCCATAAGACATGGATATATCTCTTGAAGAATACAGATGAGGTATTCAAAAAGTTATAGGAATTCAAAGTTGAAGTGGAAAACTTGACAAGAAGGAATATCAATATAATAATATCTAGAAATGGAGGAGAATACACCTTGGGGGAGCTTGTTATTTTCAACAAGCAAGTTGGGATTAAATGGGAGATAATTGTCCCCTATAATCCACAACAAAATGGTGTAGCAAAATGAAAGAACGTATCCATTGAAGAATATGTCAAGGCCATGATGCATGATTTGGACTTTTTATTTTTCTTATGGGGGGAAGAATCACAGAAAAATATGTATATTAAAAATATAAGCCCTCATAAAGTTATAAAAGGTATGACTATTGAAGAAACTTTCTCTAAAAGGAAGCCATAGGTTGGTCACATAAGGATCTTTGGTTGTCTTATATATATTCATGTTCCTAAGGATAAGAGTAACAAGATTGATCCTTTAGGAAAGAAATGCATATTTGTTGGATATAGAAAATCATTGAATTCTTATAGACTATACATTTCATAGAAATGACAGTTTTAGGTTAGTCGATATATCACATTCGATGAGAAAGTGGCATATTGTAATTTTAAGGAAGTCTTCATAGATTCCTTGGATGAAGTGAAGCAAGAGGCCTCAAGGAAGGAGCATTTGAGTTCTATATAATGTACTTGAAGGCCAAAAGGGCCTAAAGATCTAGCAAAACCATTCATAGTTCCATAGATCAAGAAGATACCAACATGGCTTAGATCCCCATTGGAAGACACAGAAGAACATGCATCTCTTGATGGAACATCTAGAGAGGTGAAGAAACCTAAGAGGTTCTCCAGCTATGCAGCTCTCATGAAAAAACTTATTGATGAAGAACCTTCCACATATGAGGAAGAAGCTATCCAGTAGGTGTGGAAGGAAGTGATGAATGAAGAGTACCAATTGATCATGAAAAATGATGTCTAGGAGATTGTGAACATGCCTAAATGGAGTAAGTGTTGACTTCCAATTGGGTATACAAGATTAATTAAGTTGAAAATGTTAGTATTGACAAATACAAAGCGTAGTTCATGGCTAGAGGATTCTCCTAAAAAGAGGGATAAGACTATGATGAGACCTTTTCTCAATTTCTCAAGTCTATTAGATCCATCATTTCTCTTGCTTCTTCATTGGGATGGAAATTACACTAAATGGATGTGAAGACTGTGTTCCACAATGGTGTGGTTGTGGAAGAGGTGTACTGGAGAAGCATCAATATTTTGAGGTATATTGAAAGGAATCATATGTTTGCAAGTTGAAGAAGGCTTTGTATGGACTTAAATAAGCTCCAAGAGATTGGTATGCTCATATTGACAGCTATCTGAAAAGACTAGGATTTACCAAGAGTGAAGTCAATTCAAACCTTTACTTTAAGGTTATGAAAAATACACCTGTGATCATATTATTATATGTTGATGACTTGTTTTTAATAGGTGCCAAGCCTTTTATCATTTTGTGCAAGAAGAAATTGGATTTTTAGTTCGATATGAAGGATCTTAAGTTGATGCACTATTACTTGGAATTAGAAGTATGTTGAAACTTAGTGAAGTCTTCCTTATTCAAGGAAAATATGTGTTAGAGATCCGTCATAAATTTTGTATGATGGATTGCAAATCCATGGCGACTCCCATGGTGATTGTTGTAATTTATTTTTACCTATGCATTCTAATTTTTAAAGTGCATAGTTTTCCAAAAAAAAATTCTTCACGCACTTTGTAATAAGCGAGCTAGACTAAATGTCGCTTTAAATTTTATTATGGCATGAAAATAAGGTATTTAAATAATTATTTTTATTCAAATAAATGTTATCTTCAAAGAAATTAAATTCTGCATTGCTTCATACGCCCCAGATTTGCTTCGCTCCATTCAATGGTTATAAACCAATTATGAGAACCCCAACACTCCTAACAGTTAACAGGGAGAGAGCGAGGGTTGGCGTCCACAAAGTGGTTTCCATTTTACCACCCAAGAATACGTGTCATCCTCCCAGCCATTGTGGGACCCCTGCCCCCCGCAAACTGCCTTCGCCCTCTACCAACGCTCCCGCTAATTTAGCCCTCCACCAACTATCCTGCCAAAGTAACCATCGCTAAATTCCCCCGGTAATTTAACAAATTTAACAGTTAAATTATTCAAGTCATTCCCGCAAACATTCCAACTATTAAATGTAGACGTGCCAATAATGATTATCAAAATAAAACGGTTGAAACCCAATGATAAATTCATCTTCCATTCTTAGCTAGAACACTTTGTGACACCAAATCGACCATTTACAAGTAATCACTAGTGTTACGAGCCGCAGATTCAATGGGTAATTTCATTGATCATACTCTATTCTTTCAATTTCTGAAATGGAGAGTCAGAAGGGGAAATCCAAAGTAGTTGTTGAAAGTTCAACCTTACCTCCTATAATTAATTTCGATGAACTTTCTTTGATTTCTTCCCAGCTCAAACTACTGAAACCCAATCTGAATTTGACCTTTATGAACTCCATAATTGAGCATACCAAAAATTTGTAGATGTAAGCAATGAATTCTACTTATAGGAGTCTATGTTGCCTCAATTTTTTCCCCCAACCCATGATTTTCTTGAATTCATCACTTGGTGCGAAAGACGATATTTACCTAGTCAAAGAGCCATAATTTCTAGAAACAATGAAATTTTGTTTTCTATAACCGTTGAGTCAATTTTTTAAGCTATGCAAATAAATCTTCAAGTTCATCTTCATCCTTTCTCAACTAATTCCCTCATGGAAATTTACCAAACGATTTCCTTTCAGCAACAAGCTCATATATTTGATTCTTTTATTCCCAAAAATTTAGAATTTCCTCGAACCAATCCATGATATTCTTTTGCATTTTTTCCAGAAATGTCTAGACAAGTTATTTTCATGGTTTCCTGTATTTTAGGGAACCAAAATTATCAATAGGTATATGAAGTCATTTTAGGATTTTTGTCAGTATTCTCATCTAGAAAGAAACCCTCAGTCATGTTTAATTTTAGTCAATTTTTATCAGATGTCATCCATGAAAATTTTCTAAAATTTAGTGTTTAGGGGTCTTTCAAGCATCAGATAATTTTAGTATATATGTTTTTGTATCATCAGTCAGAGAGATACAAATTTCCATTGCAAAATTTTGATTCACAGGGCAGAATGCAGGTAATTATCCACTGGACTTCTTTGGTTAGGAAAAACATAGAGGAATACTCTTTCAATGATTTTGTCAATAAATATTTACATATGCCATTATATCTTTTTGAGAAGTGATGCAATTCCTAGAATTTCAATATAAATTAAAATGATTTTACATCTCAATGAGCAATCTAAGATGGAGATTGGAATCTTTATCAGAATTTTACAAAAATCAAAGTCTATGGTTGTGAGCTACCTTCATATAAGCTGGCAATTTTCCTACCTCTGAGTATTTTTCTTTAGAGTTAAATAGACAGAGGATGAATATGGATGCAATACATTTTGTGTATAGGAAATAGAAATCTCATTTTAAGCTAAAAGAACAAATTGGTCCATTTATTGTTAATACCGAAGCAGAAGAGAAGGAAGTTGATAGTTTACTTAAACAAATGAAATTTAAATTAAGCTTCAGTTGGCCTTATGATCCCCTGGGAATAATTTCATCCATCAGAACTGAATAGAAGTCGACACCTTATGTTCATATAGAAAAAATAGAGTTTGAGTAGTTAGCAAAGCAAGAGGAAAGGGAGGAAAATACACTGCAAGAAGTTGAAGAACAAATTTCCAGTCAGACAACTTTGGAAACTCCAAGATTAAAAGAAAAGGAATTAAAAGGGCTAAGATAAATTATTTCACCTACAAGTTTGGGGCTTAAAGCAGTTGGATCCAAAGTTTTAAAGAGGAGGAAATACATGAATATAGAAGAATAATAATCAAAGAGAAGAAATTCATAGGCACCTACTATAGTAGTGCTATCAGGAAAGCCTATATTTTCCTTACAGCAAGCTGAAGAAATAACCATTGATTCTCCTACTTCTCCCGCTTCTCCTTCTTTAGTGTAGAAAAGCATCTTTTCCAGATTCATAGAAATGAAGAAAAATAATGAAGCACTCAAATTTTCTACATATTCTGAGTTTTGGAAACACTCCTCCACTACTCAACACAGACTCTTATCTGCACTAGACACTAGCAGAGGGAAATTCCAACTAGCATTCCTCGAGCCAAAGGTCTTGGTTCGTAAAAGTGCAAATGACCATAAGACTTCTTTTTTTTCTTTTGATACCAAACAGATATATCCAATAGATCATATTGATCTTCATAAACATGCACGTGAGATGATTTATTCCTCACTAATAAGCTCAACTATGGCAACATCAAAATTGTTGGCTTCCTTAAACAATATTCACTCTCATCTCAAGCTATAAACAATGTCTTCCTTAGTCCAGGATACTAGAATAGAGGAGTTCGAATACTTGGTAATAAAATTAGGATTAGAACCTAATGATGTCAATGTTGCTGAAGAAATAATCAAGAACATAAATGCCAACATCCAAACACTAAGAAAGAAGCAAAAATCACCTACAAAAGAGCACCCACAAATTAAAAAAGTAGGAAAACTAGAAAAGGGAAAAGAGAACATGCTAAAGATGATTGTGGAGCAGAATATTCAAATGCATAAAATGGAAGTTGATATGGAAAGTCTATTAAAAGCGAAATAATAATAGGCAAGTGAAGGAACCTCTACCATGCAAACAGAGTCAACCAGTGAAGAAGCTACTAAAATATTATCAAAGGCCATGGGATATTTGTCCCTAAGAAATGTGAAAATAGAAAATTTGAAAGCAGCATTGCAAAAGATGGAAGAGAACAAAATTAAATTGGATAACACATATATAGCTGAAATAAAAAAGAATTTCAAGTTAGCCAAATAGATTGAAAAATACTCAAATGAATCACTTACTGCACAAACATTATCTAAGGAAAAAAGAAAGTTTGGGTTGATATCAATTCAACCATTTCAGAGCTCTAGACATCCATTAAGATAATATTTGAAAAAGAACAATTGGTAAGAAAGGAAAAAGCAACCATAGCAGAAATCAAAGAAAAGTTGAATCATAAACAAGGAGAGGAAACAAGAACTATCAAAATGTTGAATTCCAGTACTAAAGATGAACTCGAACATCTAGGAATTGTAAACAGGACATATACAGTCTTGGAAGTCAAAAAAGTTTTTACTAAGAGAAATTTAATGTTACACTTGGAGAATAAATTTCAAAACTTAGAAACCAAAATTAAGAACTTTCAGAGAAAATTTGCTATCCTACAACAAAAAGGGCTTCCATCTTTGAGAGATTCTAGTGGCCAATTGATTCCACTAGAAAATTACCAATATAAATTGTATGATGTAGCAGCAGACAGGTCAATATTTTCCAAAGAAAGGGAGTCATAAGTTGTAAAGATTTTCTAGAGGGTCTAGAATATGATTTATTTATCTGTCATGAGATTGAGAATTTATTTATTATCATACCCACCTTTGAAAAGTATACAGAAGTAGATGAAGCCTACAGGAGGGTGATTAAATTTTCAATTCCAAATGATGAAAAGTGGGACAAGTTACTCAAACTTATTGAGTAAACCAAATGCGGCATTTTAGGAAGGAGAATAGGAAAAGAAAGAGTTGAATACAAATTTTCAAGTGTCAGTACAGAAAAAGGAGCACAAAGAGAAGAAATAGGTTTCAAGGAAATATTACAAACAACACCCTCAAATAATGTGTTAAATATACAAATCAGTTTCAGAAAATCTATTTTTGTATTTTATTAATTAGATATATCCAAATCATTTTGGATAAAACTTTATTTTTGTAAAGGATTGTATCATATTAGATATTTTTGAATTACACTCTATAAATATTTTGTAATTCAAAGTAAGAAAGGTTGAACATTTGTGATAGCCAAGATACATCATTATACTTTTCTGAAAGTTTTTGAAGACAATTAAAGGATTTTGACTTCAATTTTAACAGTACTTGTGTTCATGTGAATTTTTTTTGGTATATTCATCTTTGTTTTTCATCATATGTTCAAGGCAACATAGGATTTAGGGTGAGGCTAAGTTAAATATTAACTTCCCTTATAGTCCACTGCAAAGTTATCATTGTTATGGAGACTAGCTAATTGAACAGTTTGTTTAAATTAGTACCTCTGCATCATTTAATTGTTTCCTTTTGTCATATCTTAAATGTATATGTGTTTGGATGTATAATTTTATCTACACACATATATTATATTTGATTGATTAAGTATTCAATATGAATTTTTAATATCATATATCTCCTCCCTTTCCCCTTTCAAAATCAATTGAAGAATTGTATGTTGTTAGGAATGAAAATCAAAACTTTGAAAATATCAGAAGATTTTGGATTATGTAAGTGTTAATGGTTTGATTCATTGGTCATCTAATTAAATTGAAACCCTTACTTAGATGCTTTGGCACAAATCCCAAGCCTGGAATTGTCTTCAAAGATATAAAAATGACTAAATTGAAGAAGTTAAGAGGCTTTGGTTCCAGATTGGTAGATCCATCTATGTACTGGCATTTGATTGGTTTGTTGATGTATTTGGTTAACACCATGTTGGACATATGCTTTGTGTTAAAATTGGAAACTAGGGTCAAACTCCATGTGGGCCATCTTATTCATGGCTGATAATATTTTTATTAGATTCCTCTCATCGAGAGGTGTATGATTGATCTAAAGATCATTCAATTCCAATAAGTATTTATGGAGATATGAATTTATTTTGATTATGGAATTATTATCAAGCCAACCTACAACTCATGTAGGCTCAGAAGCCCAACAATCGCATCTATTCAAACATAAATAGTTGTGTATAAATACAGGAGAACTTTACCTCATTTTCTCACACTCATCTCATCACATCTCTCTTTCTCCTGTGCAGAAAAGAGGCTCTTCTCTACTGCACAGAAAAGAGACTCTCTCTAACACATGTGGAAAGAGGCTGTTGAACCTGACGCTGCAACTGCAGATCCTAACTTTGACTAGAGTTGACCATCAAACCTCCTCTTCTAAACTGCGTTGTAGGTCCATCTGGACCTCCTCTAAAGGCCGCATTTTTTGGTGGTGGAATCAAGCCAATCTGACGGTCAGTTTACGAGATATCAACTGCCCTAGTTTTGATGATGAAGTCACTAATGCTGATCTAGGGTTTGCTATGGCTTATATAAATCATATTTATTGTACTATTTCTCTATGTTGAATTATTGAAGATAAAAAAATATTTGACCAAAGGGTTTCCCCACACATTGTGGGGTTTGTCCCTGGCTAGTTGCCACATCTTGTGTCTCTTGTCTTGGCTTGTTTTCTATTGATCATTTAATGTTCTATCTACACTTTACTTATGCACATGTGATTGCTAATCTATGAATAATAATAAGAAATAAAAGTAAATTGCTCTAAGCATAGAACATACCATAACTTAACATGGAATCAGAGCTAAGGTGAAGACAAAGCCCGAGAAAGAGCAAGAGCAATCACCGAAGAGAAGATTGGCAAGACTATCCTAAAAGAACTATGGGGTCCTCGTCACTCTTTCCTACCGATGACAAGCTCAATGAGAAAACCGACTATCATGGATGGAAGATGTCTATCGATCTAACTTTAGAAGATCAAGGAGTGTTGGACCATGTGAGAGGCAATATTGTTGAGCCTCCATCAAATGTGTCCATTGCTGCCAAGAACAAATGGAAAACCAGAGAAGTTAAATCAAAGAAGATCATCCAAGACTCTATCAACAAGCACTTGGTGGCCCACATCTTCGACCTGAACACCTCGAAGGAAATCTACGATAGACTAGTGAGTTTATTTAAAGTTAATGATGCAAATCAAGTTTTGTTTCTTAGAAATAAGCTAAAGGAAATTAAGAAGGGTAAAGATGAGATTATGCAAGCATACTTCTTAAGAATCACCAAGATCAGGAACGATCTCCTATCTATTGGGGAGACTATTATTGATAGGAAAATGGCACTCATGAATCTTGGAGGATTACCATATGAATGGTACATGTTTAGGACTACTCTTCTAAACAATAATGTAATTCATGGTTTCGAGGAATTAATGGCTAGATGCATCCAAGAAGAAACAAGGGTAGAAGAGCAAGAAATACCCATGCCTAAAGGTCCTCCTGTTGCCTTTTCTTCTCATGCTAAGAAAAGAAACACTTCTGGGACTAAATAAAAAAGAAAGGCCGGACCTAAAAGTGGAAGAAAAGGACGATTTTACATTTGCGATAAAGCAGGTCACTATGCAAGGGAGTGCCCTGATAGAAAGGACCCACACCAGGACAATGATCAAAATCCCTCTCACGGAAATCAAAGAAATGGAAAATTCAATAGCAAAGGTAAAAGGAGTGCTGGAAATCAAGAAAGAGGACAACCATTCAAGAAGGCTAGAAATTCCAGGTATGAATCTAACATTGTTGAAAATAAGCAAGATGAATATTATTAGTTGCTCTATCTACCTCTGCTCCTTCATGCTCAATGGGAATTTGGCTCATTGATAGTGGTGCCTCAAGGCACTTCACTAGTTACAAAGAAGTTCTCCATAATATGATAGAGAAAGAAACTAACCTGGAAATTGTCCTTTGAGATAATATGAGATATCCCATGAAAGGTGTAGGCAATGCCTCTCTTAAATTGAATCAAGGTAATACGATCCGCTTATAAGATGTATTATATGTACCTGACCTCAAAAAGAACCTGGTGTCCATTTTGGCAATGGAAGACAAAGGCTACAAGGTGGCTTTCATCAATGGCAAGGTACATGCATGGAAAAATAATATTAGAGATGCCTTCACTCTTGGGTTTTGAGTTGATTAATTATATCAGGTCAGAGAAAGTCCGCTAGGTGTCATGTCTTATGACACATCTCAAGCCTTGATTGAGAATGAAACCAAAAAGAAGACCAAGATCTTAAGGACTGATAATGGAACTGAATATGAATCTAATGAGTTTCATGACTTTTGAAAAGAGGTTGGCATTAAGAGGGAGACTACTACACCATATACTCCTGAACAAAATGGTGTGGCAGAAAGGAAGAACCGTATGATTGTGGAAGTTGTCCGTGCCATGCTCCATGATCAAAGAATTCCAAAGTTTCTATGGGCCGAAGTTGCAAACTCTGATGCATATGTACAAAACCAATGCCCTCATCAAGCATTGGGTTCCAAAACTCCTGAAGAAATGTTCACCGTGAGGAGCTCTCTAGAAGTTGACACTGGGGAACTGAAAGAAAAAGAGTATGATGAGATCTTTGCACCTATTTCCAGAAATACCACCATCTGCTCGATCATAGCCCTTACGGCTTCACAAGGATGGAAACTACGGCAGATGGATGTTAAGACCGCGTTCTTGCATGGTTCAACCAAAGAAGAGGTCTACGTGGAGCAACCTGAAGGATTTGAGATTTATGATAGAAAATCTCATGTATGCAGGTTGAAGAAAGCTCTCTATGGGCCAAAGCAAGCACCCCAAGCATGGTATGAGAGGATCAATAGCTACTTGATGAAGTTGGGATTCACTAGGAGTGAAGCCGATCCTAAATTTTACTTTAAGGTTGAAGATGAAAAACCTCTCATACTAGTGCTATATGTGGATGATCTCTTCCTAATAGGTGCAGACCCTCTCATTCACAATTCTAAGAGGGAGTTGGCTTCTAAATTTGAAATGAAGGACCTAGGACTAACTAGGACTTGAAGTGTCGCAGAAGCCAGGGGAAATTTTCCTATCTCAAGAAAAATATGTGTTGAAGATATTGGAAAGATTCGGATGGTGGATTGCAAGCCTGTGACTACCTCGAGGATCTTAACTTTCAAAAGTTATATGGTAGTGATGTCGGACCAGATTTTGGAAATGCCTCTAAGTTTCATAAACTCATTCACGTTGATGTTCTTGATGAACCTCCATTCGAACATATGTTTTTCAGTTAGCATTGTGAGCTCATATTTGGTTGAGCCTCACTGGATTGATGCCAAGAATCTTCTGAGATGTCTTTAGGGCACAATCTCTCATGGATTGAGATACACTACTGGAAATATGAAATTGCATGATTATTAAAATATTGATTGGGTAGGAAGTGTGGTGGACCATAAGAGCACTTCCAAGTGCTATTTCTCCTTGGGATCTACTTCGATATCCTAGATGAGCAGGAAGCAGAAGTCGGTGGCTTTGAGCACCGTCGAAGAAGAATATATTGATGCTAGCATGGCCTCCTGTGAGGCAGTCTGGTTGCAAAATCTCTTCAGTGAGCTATTTGGATTTACATTGGATACCACCATGATCCTATGTGACAACCATAGTGGGATTCGTTTGTCAGAGAATCCCATATTTCATGATCGCTCCAAGCATATCAATATCAGGTATCACTATATTCGAGATATGGTCCAGCAGGGAGCTATAAGGCTCCAACATATCGGTACAGATGAACAGGTCGCCAACATTCTGACAAAGCCCCTAGGGAAAGTCAAATTCCCAAACTTCTGAGAACAACTTGGCGTTGTTCAAAGACCCTCTGATGAGGCTCCTGTATGATGCATTAAGCTCTAGGAGCTCTGGGGGGGTGCGGGGTACTTCTTGGAGCGACATATGACCACAGGGTGATTAACCATCCCCTAGTGGTGTACATGTACACCCCGTGGCGACTATGTAGCAGGATGATTGGTTCTCTTGTGAGGTATGGATGATGTTTTCTCCATGACGACTATGTAGCAGGATGATTAGTTCTCCTATGAGGCCTGGATGATGTGTTCTCCATGGAAATTGTGTAGTGGGATGATTAGTTCTCCTGTGAGGACGATATTGATTAAGTTCTCCTGTCAAGTCATCCTACCCATGCAGTCTGGGACTCATGGGAAGTACCTCTTATCTGATTAATGAGCAGGGAAATGAAGTTAGGGACCATAGTAGTACCAATGGATGCATCGTTGTATCTACCGTACTCCCTATGCTAGGATGACCTTCATTGATCTGGGATCAATGATATTGGTCTGGGACCAATGATACTAGTCTAGGACTAGTGGTAGGAGTTGTACCCACTATGACGTTGACTTCAGGTCGATTAAGACTGGTCTAGGACTAGTGGTACATACTCTGAGACTAACCTCGGGTCAGTGCAGGACTGGTCTGGGACCAGTGAGAGTGGTACATAATATGAAGCTGACTTCGGGTCGTTTGAGACTGGTCTGGGACTAGTGGTACACTCTCTGAGACTGTGATACTAGTCTGGAACCAATGGTAGGAGTGGTACATACTATGACGCTGACTTCGGGTCGGTTGAGATTGGTTTGGGACCAGTGGTACACACTCTAAGACTGACTTTGAGTCAATGGAGGATGATACTAGTCTGAGACCAGTGGTAGGATTTGCACTAACTATGACGCTGAATTCAGGTTGGTTGAGACTGGTTTGGGACCAGTGGTACATACTCTTAGACTAACTTTGAGTCAGTATGATACATCCTTGATCATTTATTCTTCTTCATAATTCAGACAAAAGCAAAGCATAGCAGAGCAGAACAGAGCAAAGCAGTACAGATCAGTATAGGGCAGAACAAGACAAAGTAGAATAGGCAGAATAGAGCAAAGAAGGGAAAGGGTCAGGTTGTACAGGGTAGTGCATTTGATGGATGAATAGTAACGACCGACAGACAGATTGCAGATGGAGTTCGCCCTAGTTGAGAGGGAGTTTTAAAATTGGGAACTAGGGCCAAACTCCATGTGGGTCATCTTATTCATGGCTGATAATATTTTGATTAGATTCCTCTCATCGAGAGGTGTAATATTGATCTAAATTTCATCCGATTCTGATAAGTATTTATGGAGATATGAATTTATTTTGATTATGGAATTATTATCAAGCTGACCTACAAATCATGTAGGCTTAGAAGCTCAACAGTCGCATTTATTCAAACATCAACAGTTTTGTATAAATAAGGAGTACGTTTCCTCGTTTGCACACACTCATATCATCACATCTCTCTCTCTCTCTCTTGCGTAGAAAAGAGGCTCTTCTCTACTGCACAGAAAAGAGACTCTCTCTCACACATGTGGAAGGAAGTTGTTGAACCTGAAGTTGCAATTACAGATCCTAACTTTGACCAGCATTTACCATCAAACCTCCTCTTCTGAACTGCGTTGGGGTCCATATGGACCTCCTTTGAAGACTACATTTTTTGGTGGTGGAATCAAGCTGATCTAATGGTCGGTTTGCGAGATATCGACTGCCCTAGTTTTGATGATGAAGCCACTAATGCTGATGTTGTTGATCTAGGGTTTGCTACGGCTGATATAAATCAGATTTATTGTATTATTTCTCTTTGCTGAATTATTGAAGATAAAAGAAGATTTGATCAAAGGGTTTCCCCACACATTGTGGGGTTTGTCCCTAGCTAGCCGCCACATCTTATGTCTCTTGTCTTGGCTTGTTTTCTGTTGATCGTTTAATGTTCTATCTGCACTTTACTTATGCACATGTGATTGCTAATATATGAATAATAATAAGAAATTAAATTAAATTTCTCTAAGCATAGAACATACCACAACTTAACACGTTGTTATGAACACATTGCTCCAGTTCCAAGTTGAACTGATACATGAGCATTAGATTGCAACAAATAATATCTTGAGATATTTGTGTGATACATAGAATTATGGATTCAAATTTATTGCAAACAAGGATGTACAACTTCAGGGATACATAGATGTTGATTGGGAAGGACATGTTGAGGATAGGAAGAGAACCTCAGGAGTATGCTTCAGTTTGGGATTCATTATGATATCATGGATGAGCAGGAAGCAGAGGTCGATTGCACTCAACATTGTTGAAGCAGATTACATTGCAACTAATGAGGCTTGTACCGAGGCAGTATGGCTCCAGAAATTGTTTGCAGGATTATTCGACCAAGAGTTGGAACCGATGGTGATACATTGCAATAATAAAATATGTTTGAAGCTTTTAGAGAATCCCATGTTCCATGAAAGGTCAAATCATATTGAGATTAAGTACCACTACATCCATGACATGGTGTAGAGGAGAGCAATAAGGCTCAAGTACATCTCCACTGATGAGCAGACAGTTGAAGCTCTAACAAATTTGTTACCAAGAGACAAGTTTGTGTACTTCATAGATAATTTTTGGCTTATTTAGATTACCCCTCTCATTGAGAGGGAGTGTTGACATTTCTATAGCACAGATAGACATTCTCCCAAAAGGAAGAATGGGTCCAAGAGACCTAGAAGGCTCAACAGGAAATCTTGAGTGAGTGTCTCTTGGAGGAGGGCCTTGTTCACACACCAGGACTGATGGAGTAATTTCCTTCAGCATATAGACCCCAATCGCACACCAAGAAGGGTGGAGTGAGGTCCTTTTAGCATCTAGACTTGATCACCAGCAAGGAAGGGGTCGAGTGAGGTCTTGGCCCAGAGTACTCACCAGGAAAGATGAGTAGTGCTTGCTAGTTGAGGGTCTTAACATTTTGGCCTAGGTAGAGGCCATGGGATTTGAGGATTGATCACTCTCGAGGAGTAAGTCCTGATATGTTGATGAAATTGCCATGGTTTTAGTACTGCCCTAATTTGGTACTACCCTAGATATGGCCACTAGCATATGTTGACGATAGATGATAATATTGGCAATGATGGATAAAAAAATTTCTTTAGAGAAATTTGTTCAAACTAAGAACACCTATGACGGTGATTATGAATACCTCCCTAGTTAAGAGGGAGTTTTGAATTTGTAACTATGGGCAGTATTCATAATGTAAATTTGGTCACTTGAAATAATTTTATTTATCACTGCAAAGCATATTTATAAGTGCCTGATTCAAAGGAAAATTTATTTGAGTCAAAGTCCCATTGGACTTTTTAAAGATGAAAATTTGAATTTTTGAAATGTGAATTTTTCTCCAAAATGACAAGTCAGCTTCCCTCCAATTCATTTTTGCCTTGTCCAAGAGACGCTTTCATTCATCCAAGAAAGACTACTATATAATGCATCTCGACCTCCTCCATTTGGGCATTTGTATTCTCTCACACAAGACAGTTTCTGGGCAGGGAAGTGAAGGACAAGAAGGATGAAGTAGGATGATGAGGGAGGCTGAAATATCTCTTTTCTCTCTCTCTTGAAAATTGCACATGTGGATTAGTCTCTCTCTCACTGTGGTTCCCATTTTTCTATGGAAACTGTTGCAGGGGGTGAAATTTCTAGGTTACTAGGGAAACTATGGCAAGACTGAAATTTTTGGGGCAACTGGTTATTGCAGGAGGGCCAAAATTTTGGATCAAACAGGCAAAGCGAAGTGCAGGATTAGATTGGGTGACTTGAATTGGAGTATAAGACTAGGTTTGACCATAGGTCTAGGTGTGTCACTCATTAAACAAGAAGAATTTCTCTATTGGAAAGGTTGTTGGATTTTTCCCCTTTGTGGGTTTTCCCAGGAAAAATATTGTCTTCTTTTGTGTTTTGTGATCTCTACGGTTCCACTATTCTTTATGGTTGAGTTTATGAAGTATAATTGCCTAATGATATATTGGAATAAGTTAAAATAATATCTACATCATAATTTCATAAAAATTGTGTTAAGCCTAATCATACTAAGAAAATCAACACATGGAATAATTTTCTTTACTAAGTTGGATCTTCATTCTAGATGTCATCAAATCATAATGAGGAAATAATACATTCCTAACAGCAACCTTTAGAACACAATAAGGTAATTATGAGTTTTTGGTTATGCCATTTGGACTTACTAATGCACCTTCAACATTTCAAATCTTGATGAATTCGATTTCAAACCCTTGTTAGAAAATTTGTGTTAGTATTTTTTTATGGATTACTAATCTATAGAAAATATTGGGAATATCATGCATAACATGTTAACAAGGTCTTAACACTATTAAAAAAACAACAACTATATGAAAAGCATTCCAAGTGTGACTTTGGCATTCAAGATTTGGAATATTTGGGTCATATTGTATCCCATGAAGGTGTCAATGTGGACCCTAAAAAAATCAAAGATATGAAGAAATGATGAATCCCAAAGACCCTGAAGAAATTCATAGGATTCTTAGGATTAATAGGATATTACTACAAGTTTGTCAATAATTATGTTCAAATAGAAGCACCTCAAACAAAATTATTGAAGAATGAATCACTTTCTTGGACTAAAGAAGTGACCAAAGCTTTTGAAAAACTTAAATAAGCTATGTGTAAAACTCTCGTACTAGGCACACCTAACTTCACCAAAACCTTCAGTGTGGAGTGTGATGCTTAAATCCATGGCATTGGTGTATTTTGTATGCAAGAAGGAAGGCCTTTTTCCTTTGAAAGTATCAAACAATAGAAAATAAATTACTCAAACCCATCTCTGATAAAAGAATGCTAGTCATACTACATGCATTTAAGAAATGGTGTCCATACCTAGTAAGAACACACTTGAAAGAAAAAACAAATCATATTATCTTGAAGTATTTCTTGGAAAAAAAATTGCCTTTAGAATAGAAACCAAAATGGGTTGCAATGATGTTAGGTTATGACTTTGAAAATTATCTACAAGAAGGGAAACCAAAATATTACGGGAGATGCACTCTCAAGAAAAGCAAAAGACACAAATGATTTAATATATGTTATTTCCATTCCATGGTCTGACTAAGTGGAAGAAGCAAGGATAGAATGGAAGCATGATGAGAAGATATGCAAGATCATTTAGAAACTACAAGAGGACCTCGATGGAATATAAAAAATTATGTGGAAGAATAATTTTTTGTGGTATCAAGATTTCTTATACTTATGTAAGGATTATCAACTCAAACAGAAGGTCCTTTTGCAATTACAAACCTCATGTAGGAGGACATTGTGGGTTCTTTAAAACATGTGATTGGATTAAGAAAAAAAATTGGAATGTATTAAAGTAGATGTGCAAAATTTTGTGGCTATATTTTTGGTATGACAATAGAATAAGGGAGATACAATCAAGACCCCATGGCTCGTACAACCATTATCCATACAAAGCCAACATTGAGAAGAAGTTTCAATGGATTCTATTATAAGTTTACCCAAAACAGAAGCAAAGAATGTCATTAGGGTAGTGGTAGATTGAATTACAAAATATTTCCAAGTTTTCTCTCTTTCTCATCCTTTTAAAACAAGAACAATGGTTAAAGAATTCATAGAAACAATCCAAAAGCTACATGAAATACCCAAGATTATTGTAAGTGGCATAGATCCAATTTTCACTGCAAAAAATTATTTTGAATTATTTTGTTGTTTGGGTACTCAAATGGCTCGTAGCTCATCTTACTATCCTAAATTCAATGGGAAAACTAAGATTGTGATTCAATGTTTAGAAGGATATCTACATTGCTTTCCATATGATAAATCGACACAATGGATTAAGTGGTTGTTTGTGGCAGAATGGTGGTACAACATATCCTTTCATACTTCATAAAAATATCTCCATTTATATCACTTTATGTATATCAACCTGTGTCCATCACATGACTCTTGAAGGGGACTATAAAGGCTCGTGGAGACCCATATAGGGCACCAACAAGAGGTTCTCAAACTATCTAAGGACAACTTAGTCATAACAAAAAATAGGATGAAACCATAGGTAGATCAATATCACAGTGAAAGGGAATTTGAAGTGGGGGATTGGGTGTTTGTGAGACTAAAACCATATAAATAAATGTCTCGCAAGCAACTAAAGAAGGAAAATAAATTAGCACAAAGGTATTATGGCCCCTATAAGGTCTTGTAGAGGATTGGAAGTATGATTGACAAATTGGAGTTGCATCCATTTTCACACACACACACACACACATATATATATATATATCTATTCTTCCATGTTTCTTGTTTAAATAAGGTAATCATTTTACCAAAGTTTAATGAAGAAAGGAAAATCACACTAGAACCAGAAACAATCCTAGAAACAAGGATTAAATAGTTAAGAAATTGAGAAATTATTAAGTACCGCATCAAATGGAAGCCTCCTTCTAGTGGAAGAGACAAAATGGAAATATGATTTATTCATACATAAACACCTTCAGTTAGTGAAGTTTTGAGGACAACAATTGTTTGAAGGGGAGGGGCATGTTAAGCCTTAAATAAGCCTCGTTTTAACCCTAAAACCCATTATTAATACCTATATTTTGAGTACTTATTACATTTCTATTGTTACATTCTTTTGTCAACTCAAACCTTTCATTGTACGATTTCATTATATTTGTACCCTTTGTCTCCTATATCTATCTATATATATAATATATTATATATATATATATATATATATTATATATATATATAATATTATATATATATATATATATATATAATATATATATATATATATATATATAATATATTATATGTATATATATATATATATATATGAAACTGACCTATTCTTAGGATCATTGAATCTTGTCTTAGGCATTGTATTCAATGTTAAAGGAGTTTTCCCCCAATAAGTGGACCATTATTGGGTTCTTGACATTTTTAAGGTACATGGTTCATAATAGGCATAATGATGTCTAATCCTGGCTAGTCCATTGGGGGATAAAGGAAGAGGTAATTTTGTGGAATAAGGATAATATTAAAAATATTATTGCCTCAATTTTTAAGGAGAAATTGTGTTGTGATAACGAGTTAGAGAGAAAAAGGAAACTAAGATATTATAAGGAGGTGATCAACCTAAATCTTGAAAATCAAAAGTACCTTTCTGTCTTTACTAGTGTAAAGATGAAAATAAACATTGCTAAAATAAGATCAAATTCTCATGAGCTCCATTATGAAATTGGGTGTTGATAAATTCCCAAAACCCCTTAAGATGAATGAATCTATAGAAATTCTCACTATAGATCACTTGATAATGCAATATACTAAAGCAAAGCTATCTATCTCTCAATACAATCCCTCGATACAGCTCACAAACTGAATAGACACAACATCTGCCTTCCTACAATCATCCAAGCCTCCTATTTCCTTGCGCAGTTTCTCCTGAGGTCCAATGCTACCACCTGTGTGAATTGGCTTCATCGCACACTCATCAAACTCAAAAGTAACTATGCAATCTCCAAGGAATGAATTCATTTTGCATGCAAGATATATCCTCAATGGAATATACCTGCAACTTCTAGTACATTGTCCCGTCATCTGATCTCAAATGGGTCTCTGACTGAACTGGCATGCATGAGTTATTTATGAGAGAATATTCAGTTATCTGAAGTGCAACAGTTACATGCATGCATGCATTAACTAAATGAACTCATAATAGTTCCACAAATTGTTGGAACTAATCTAACTGGACTTAACTTAGTTAACTGAGCTAACTAATTACAACTCAAAGTACAACTCATCCTGATCTCCTTTAATCAAGGGATAACTTCCTCAATCAAAGGGGAAATTGTTGCATGTCTTCACATAGACTTCATGTTTTGATTTTCTACAACTAATTAACTCAAGATGAATTAATTAATTATTTTACAAACAACTACTAAGATAAAATTCAAATTTTAATTCTCAATTTTAGTATAGGGACTAACTAAAATTGGAATGTATCCCGAAATGCTATTTATAGCAGTGTTATTTATAGCAGTGCTATTTTTAGCACTTCTATTTTTAGCATTTCTTGTTGCTATTTTCAACACTCCCTCTCAACAAGAAAGGGATTATCAGTCACCCCAATCCTGTCTCTGTGGAACTAAAACTTGCATTTTGACAATGCCTTAGTCAAAATATCTGCATCTTGTTCCTCAGTCGAAACATACAGCAACAACTTGATCCTCTTCACCACACATTCTCGAAGATGATGATACCAGATATCTATGTGCTTGGATATGTCATGAAATACTATATTCTCAAAGAGTTTGATACAACTCGGATTATCGCAATAGATCACAGTTGGATCCATCCTTTGACCAAACAATCCCACTAGAATCTTCCACATCCAAATGGCCTTGCATGTTTCCTGACTGGCAGCCATGTATTCAACCTCTGCTGAGCTAAGTGCAGTTGACCTCTGTTTCCTGTTGTACCAGGAAACTACAGCTCAACCAAGGTTGAAGATTCCTCCAGAAGTGCTCTTCTAGTCTGATGGACTCCCTGCCCAATCTGCATTTGTGAAGCCCTAAAGCTTCACTCCCTCAGTCTGTCTGTACCACAATCCATATTAAGAAGTTCCTCTGAGGTATCTCAGCACATGCTTTGTTGCCTTCCAAAATATCTTGGTAGGATGAACCATAGCTTGACTCAGTTGGTTCACCGCAAAGCATAAATCTGATCATATGTTCACTAGATACATCAATGAACCCACAATTTGTGATAAACAATAGCAGCTACTAGCTCACCTGAAGTAGCATCCTCCTTCCTCCAATTACTAGCTAGAGGAGTCTACATGGGCTTTCACTTCTCCATGTGGAATCACATGAGTATCTCATTGGCATACTTGCCTTGAGACACAAATACTTCCCCATCCTTCTGCCACACTTCCATGCCTAGAAAGTAGTGCATAAGACCCATGTCTTTCATCTAGAACTCTCTTGCAAGGTCCTCCTTGCAAGAATTAATCAACTGATCATCTCCTATCAAAATCAAATCATCCACATAAAGAACAATGATTAATGGCTTACCTTCTACCATGATGTGGTAAAGGTTCGCATCTACTTCACTCTTGGTGAAACCCAACCCGGTGAAATAATTGTCGATCCTGGTGTGCCAAGCATGAGGTGCTTGCTTCAACTCGTACAAAGCCCTCTTGAGTCGACACACATGCAACTCACGATCGAAGGTCTCAAAACCTTTCAGCTACTCAATGTACACCTCTTCCTCAATCTTCCCATTGAGGAACGCAGTCTTCACATCCATCTGATGGATCTTCCAACCCATCTGAGTTGATAGTGCCAAATAGATGAGTAAATTGCTATAGGAGCAAAATTCTCATCGTAGTCGATCCCCTCGACCTATGAGAAACCACGGGCAACAAACCTTGCCTTATGTTTCTCAACACTACCATCAGCTACCCGCTTTACCCTGTAAAGCCATCGAGAACTCACCACTGACTTGTCCTGAGGTCTTAGGATAACATCCCAAACACAGTTCTGAAAGATGGAGTCACTCTCCTCCACCATAGCATCAACCCAGAGTGGTTGCTGCACTACTTCCTCGAATGAAGAAGGTTCAGACTCTACACACTCCCCAACCAGGGCCATGTACCACTCGGTTGACCTCCTTTGTCTGCGCTGAGAAGATGGTTGTCCCACATTCTCTCGAGCATCCGTCATCAACCTGTCATATTCCCTTGAGTGTTTATACCCATCTATGGAAGAATCAGCATGAGTGGATGTCTCCACTCCCAGATCCTCTACATGTGGCTGCTCCACATCAGTCTGAGGCTCCTCCTCCTTAGGAACTGAAAGTTCCTCCTCTACATGCAACTTGAGCTCCCTTTCAAGTGATACTCACATGGCTTTCTTCTCATCGAACTTCAGATCTCTGCGTACCATTGTCCTTTGACTAGTAGGCAGGAACACCTGGTTATGGGGTGTATTAGTCTACCCCACAAGTATTCCCAACTCAGTTGTTGGATCTAGCTTCTTCTGGGCATCTTTGGTCACATGGCAATAAACCGATGATCCAAAGATCCTGAAGTGACTCACATCTAGTCGCTTCCCGGAAAAGGCTTCCATTTGTGTTTTCATCCCCAGTATACGGTGCGGGCTTCTGTTCTGCAAGTATACTTTTGTATTGCATGCCTCAGCCCACAAATGAAGTGGTAGGCTTTGGTCATGCAACATCGCTCGGGCTACTCCCACAATCGATCTGTTCTTCCTTTCGGCCACCCCATTCTGTTGTGGGTTATGGGGTGCCATCAACTCTCCACCATTGTCGCTACGCAAGGCCCTTATTTTCTTTCCAGATTCTTTCTCTGCCAAGGCTTTAAACTCACAAAACCTTAAGAAGGTCTGATCCTTCTTTTGGATAAAGTAGATCCAACATCTATGAGAAAAATCATCAATAAAAATAACACAGTACCTTTGTTTAGTGGTGGAGGCTGTAAATAATGGTCCACACACATCTGTGTGAACTCGCTCCCGGATTTCTCCAGCTCTAATGTCTTGATCCTGAAATGAAGATTTCGCATACTTACCCAAGGTACAACCTTTGCATGTATCCGTCTGCTCCAGTTTTCCCTTGGGAAGTCCGGTAGAAATCTGCTGCATGATCTTCAAGGCCCCATGGTGCAAGTGGCCCAATCTTTTATTCCATAGTTTGCCAACATCTTGGCTCTGCACCAGCTCTACATTGGAACTCAATGCAGCACAGTTGTCTACCTCCAACTTGTAGAGATTCTTAACTCGAATCCCAATCCTCTTGGTCTTTCTAGTGATGATATGCCTCAGGAATACCTTTCCTTTACTAAAGACTACATCATAGCCTTTGTCTTCCAGCATAGTGACAAACACAAGATTCTTCTTCAGAACCAGTACATACTTTACATCAGTTAGAGTGAGAGGAGCTCCATGCTCCCTCTAAAACACAACTGTACCTTCACCTAAAACATGGTACTTTCCATCATTTCCCATCTTGATCCGCATCTGGAGATCCTTCTCCTCCAAGGTACTGAAAAGATTCTTGTCGTCAGTCATGTGGAATGAAGCTCCACTATCCAGGTACCAAACACATCCCACCATGGATGAAACCATGCATGCGATGAGAGAGAAATCCAATTCAAACTGTGAGGCCAATGTCTCACCATCGAATCCCTTCTTGGATTTATTCTATAGACAATTCATAGCATAATGACCCACCTCATGACAATGGAAGCATCGCACTTTTGATTTTTCAAACTTCTTCCCACCATGGGAAGAACTGGATTTGGAATGCGACGCTTTCCCTTTCCTTTTCCTCACCTTACTCACTAAGGCTAGATTTTCTTCATCATCTTGCTTTGATGAAGATCCATCTCTGGTGCTTCTCCTTATCTCCTCCTGCATCAGATCCGACCAAAGTCGTTCCCAATCTAGCATTTTCTCTCTTCCATTTACCAAGTCTTGGTAGCTATGCCAGCTCTTAGGAAGACCGAGGAGAGAAAGACTCACCATGTCATCATCGACTATCATGATCCCTACACTTCCAAGCTCATCCCTACAGGTGGTGAGCTTGTTCAGATATGTAGAGATCGTGTCACCCTTTTCACACTTGATTTTCCGAAGCTTGTCTTTCAGCGCCAGCTTCCTTTGATCGATGTTGTTCTGATATATATCTTTCAATGTTTTCCACATTGAAAATGGTATCTTCTTCCCATGGAGGCTCGAGACAATGTGGTCTCGAACTCCCTCCAAGAGGATTCTCCTCGCTCTAGCCACACATTTATTTCATTCCACCAATTCTTCGGCATTAGCTATTGCTGTCTTGGGGACTTCTTGATCAATGAAGTCCTTTAGACCATTGTCCTCTAATACCACTTCCATGTGATCCTTCTAGGCTATATAACTTGAGTTTCCATCAAGGGCATACTCAAGTCTTAAACCGTTGAACCCATTGGTGAAATTTGAGATGTGATAAGAATTCGAATTCTATGATCAGGAACTTCAAACTTCGAACTTCTCCCTTCTTTGTATATTATTCTTCTCTTTGATCACCTTTGCTCCAATACCATGTAGAAATTTCTCTATAGATCAGCTAGCTCCGATACCATGTAGAAATTCCCACTGTAGATCACTTGATAATGCAATATACTAAAGCAAAATACTTGATCTACTTATACAAACAAACTTGTGGAAGCTTAATCGATGTTGAACAAGATCAATTAGAACACATATAATAGAGAATGAGAAATCAATTACACATGAACATAGAAGAATATTCTCGGGAAAGCCTTAGCTAAAAACCTCGATCTATTTATTATCATACAAGTGGAAATATGTTCGGATTACACAAAGATTTAGCTCACAAGCTATCCAACTCTCAATACAATCCCTCAATACAACTCACGGACTGAATAGGAACATCATATGCGTTCCTCCAATCCTCCAAGCCTCTTATTTCCTTGTGAAGTTTCTCCTGGGGTCCAATGTTGTCACCTGCATGAATTGGCCTCATCACACACACATCAAACTTAAAAGTAACTATACAATCTCCAAGGAATGAATTCCTTCTGCATGCAAGAGATATCTTCAATGGAATATTCTTGCAACTGACAGTACATTGTCCCATCATCTAATCTCAACTGGGTCTCTCACTGAACTGACATGCATGAGTTATTTATGAGAGAATATTTAGTTATCTAAAGTGCAGCAGTTACATGCATGCATGCATTAACTAACTGAACTCACAATCAGTTCCACAAACTGTTGGAACTAATCTAACTGGACTTAACTCAGTTAACGGAGCTAACTAATTACAACTCAAAGTAAAACTCATCTTGATCTCCTTTAATCAGGCGATAACTTCCTCAATCAAAGGGGAAACTGTTGCATGTCTTCACATAGACTTCATGTTTGATTTTCTACAACTAACTAACTCAAGATGAATTAATTAATTATTTTACAAATAGCTTCTAAGAACAAATTCGAATTTTAATTCTCAATTTTAGTTTAGGGACTAACTAAAATTGGAATGTATCCTGAAATGCTATTTATAGAAGTGATATTTTAGCACTTCTATTTTTAGCATTTATTGTTGCTATTTTCAACAGAATCTATTATCTTTGTGACACTAAGAGGGTTGAATATGAAAAGTAGTTTCTCTTATATTTTCCATCATATACCCAGATAAGATATAAATTTAAAAATATGTGTCATGTTACCAAATGCCTTGAATTTTTAACTTAGGAAAACTATGGTGATCTTGGAACACTTTGCTTAATGTTTTTCAAGCATAGCATAGAAAAAAACTTCTAAATAATTCCAATTAATATCTTACCTTCTTAAGATTTGATATACCATTTTTTATAGTGGATGTTAATCATCACCATCATCATCATTGTCATAATTTTTTAAAAATTATTGAGGAAATTAAATTGATACTCCTTTATTTTTATTTGTTATTTTTAACTGATAAATATGTTTGGAGAGTGGCACATAACTATCCAAATGCCAAATATTATTGATCAAAATTGATTAAGCTAACCTTTTCAGATAAAATTGGTTGGAAACATCTTGTGTCACCTTGCACTTAACTAAGACCCTTATGCTCTTAAGTGAGAGCAACATAGTTGGTAATCTATCAACCGTAATTGGCCTAGAGGAGAAAACATGCGAGAAGAAAAATTTTAATCTTTGTAAGGAGGATAACAAGTCCTCTTAACCATCAAAGTAAAACTCATTATGTATAAATAACATTATATTTGCATTTTAACTAAATAGGTTTTTAAAAAATATATAATAGGTTTAAAAATAAGAATCAATGTGTTTCTATTAATAAACATTATTATTATTATTATTATTATTTTCTAATTTTTATATACAAATTAATTGAAAAAAAAAATATTTTAAAACTATTAATATAAAAAAATTATTTTTTCAAAGACATGTTAAATTGGTGGAGCAATGGAAACTAGGATTTGAAGAAGTGGTAGGTTTTTAATGATAGTAGTCATTATATGAGAGAATGATATCCTTCCTTCGCTATGAAGCATTCTTAGTAGTGTAATGAAGGTTAAATTATGGGTGAAACAAAACCTATGGAAAGAAACAATGACACTATGATATTGAAGTAGGTTATGTCATTCCAAAGAGTATGATTATTGGAAGGTATTGAATCATGGGAGGAGGTTTACAGGTTTTCATATGTGAATCAAAGTCATGATGATGTGGACATATTTCTGATTCTATGATACATCAATGAGGAAACAGTTGGCAATACAAATTTGTAAGTCAATGAGGGAAAGGTGGAATTTAAACGAAATGATGAGAGAAGTAGTGTGGTGCCTTCATTTTTTGTCTTTATGAACGTCAATGATGGCTTAGGGGTTTTGGTAGTTTGTTAATAAAGGTGCCAGATTCAAGAGGTCATTAAAAAATTCATTTGAGATGTATAGGTTACCTTAGATAAGGTTGAAGTTAATATGAGTATTGCTTCTAGAACTAAGGGTTTGATAAAGAAGAAGAAGAAGAAAACTTGGTGAGTTAAGGAAGGAAAGAAGTTGAGGGTTAGGATGTGATGCTAGAGAATATGAAATACCAAATCATGACCTTGGTTGGAAAATTTAATGCTAGATTGATATGAAATAAGTGTATAAGGAATTAGATTAAAATTGCATGGAAGTAGCAACTATAATATGTTCTTATATTCCATTTATTGGCAAGAGGAGGGATTACTTTAGTGTTTTAGGTGGCAAAGGACAAGGAGAATAATTTTATATGTAAATGGTTTTTGAATGGTTTGATTTTATCTCTTAAGGAGTGGATGCCTTTGTTAGATCCTGTAAGATAGCAAATGGACATCTAACCTCTATGGGTGATGCTCCATTTTATTTCCTTATAACTCTATTTAGAGATAGCCCTAACCTAGATTGGTAATAATCCAAGTAGTATGTTTGATATCAATGAGAAAATTAGATCATTGGATAAAACATCCAAAGTAAATCTCCATGGAGATGAACCCATCTGATGGAGAAAGATAGTTATTATAGACAAGAGATATATTATGCGAATATTTTGCTAAGGTGTCACATATGTCAGCTATACGGACATCTAAGGCGCACTTGCCAAACTAAATACATTTCAAATGAGGATGAGATAGTTGGTGTAGGGTTGAAAGTTGAAACTAGAGAAGACCTTCTTTTAATGGCGTTTATTAGTAGCAAGCTCAACCTGGAAGTTCCAAAGGTAAGTCAATATATGAAGAGCCTTCTTGTATTATTGTTCAAAGACATTTAAAATATATCTAGAGTTATGGATAGTTCTTTGATTACCAATAGGAGATCAATAAGTGATGTAGGTGCATAGGTCGAGCTCAAAATTCAATGAAGTTGGATAGGAGCTTCCCAATGTGATGGGATGGTCACATGGTAATACTAGGAGAAATATTTAAATATTTGTTTAAGAAATTGTAAATATTTACATTTAAGAAGTGAGTTTTTATTTTTTTTAAACAACATGGAGAAGTTATTTCGAATGTAAATATAGTTTTCAGTTTCCCTTATTTTGTGGAGAAGGAGAAATGATTCACATTTTTATGACTCTTGGTTGTCATAGTCAGTTTCTTTTGGGAAACAATAAGAAAAGAGTGTTTGGAAGTTCCTGAGAAAAGGAGAAGCTCCAAAGGAGAGGAGAAGAGAGAGGGGAGAAAAGAGGAACTCATTGTTTCTCTGCGTAACTATAGTTCTGAAGAAAAATCACATCTGTAACTTCGAATTTGTGTGAACCAGAAAGTATTTTTCTGTGAATGGCGTAAATGAACAACAATTGGGTTGTAAGTTGTGTGATTCTTAAATGAATTGAAACCTTATGGTTACACTGAATCAATTTCTACTTGTGAACCATTATTATTTGTAGCTTCATTCATGTGCGTTGACAATTTGAGATCATGTGACTTGTTAAATTGATTTACATTAAGAGTTGGTACATTGTGGTTTTGATTGTTGTGTGATTTGTTCATTTATATTTTGCATTCTTGTCGTAATGGCTTCCAAAACCTCGTGTAGGAATGTTCATGGTGTTTTGGCGTAGTGAATGCATAGTTTTTCAATGATTTGAGTGTTGTTACATTGAAATAGAGTACCATGTTTTGAATACAGTCAAAACCCTTTTAGATTGGTTTAATGACTATTAATTTTGAGTTAGCACTGAAAATCTTGGTGAATAAAGGAAAATGAAATCATTTACTTTGTTGAGGAGTCAGTCAAGGACAAGAGAGTTGGATTGGGAAAGAGCCGAGTCAGTTTAGCTTCCCTGAAATTGTTGTAAAGAAATTTAATAGTGCACTGCGAAATTATCTTGTAGCGAACAGTGCTACAAAACTATTATGTAACGAATTCACAATTAATTAGACGGACGCTACTAAATCATTTTATATTCACTGATATATATATATATATATATATATATTTGGAGGACTCGATTTTTTTCCTGAAATCCCTTTTCGGCCTACTTCGTATTGCCCAATTTAGAGGAGGGAATTGTTAATCAGGACCTATTGATGAACTAGCGAATCAGCAAATGGTAGGAATCATTGAAGAAATTTGTAGATGCTCCAACCATATAGAATTTGCATAATTATGTTGGGATTTGTATTAAGAATAATAAGTTTGAAAGAGAACCCCCCTTTTAACAACATAGAGGAAGGAATGGGTATTTTATATTATTTTTCAGTGAATATGTTAAAGGGTTGAATCCATTGTTATATGGATTGAGTAGATTGGTGATATTGGCACTGGTGTGAGTAGGGTGCCATCAGTAAGAGAGGTAGACGAGGTGGATTTGGGAAGGCATGGTGTTTCTCATGAACAAAATTTTCTTAATATTAAAACTAAGCCCATCACCTTTGTGGATGTGATTAAATGGGGAACCTTCATCAAAAGGAATAAACACTCTCTGAGACCCCGCCCTTGGTGGACCTAGATTTAGAGGTTAACCATGAAGAGGAAATTGAAGCTAATTTCTAGATGGGAAAGGTATTCCCATTAAAAAGCATGAGGGTATCATGGGGGATAAGGTTCAAAGGTATTATGAAGTTTTACTTTCTCAAGCAATGGTGAAATCAAATTGAATAAGAGAATTCCAGGGAAGAATTTTGTGGGTAGTATGGATAGTTTTAGTGCATTCAACTAATCAAATTAGGATTTTGTTCCAAAGGTTAATATCATCTCAAATTAACAAAAAGTAAGAGGGTAGGGATGAAGGATAAATTGTGGAAAGAGGACTAGGTATGGATTACGGAAGGTAGTGGTCACATGAAAGGGAATAAGAGCATTATATTCATTATATGAGAAGTTTGTTCCAAAGGCCAAGAAAGAATATCATCGCAAATAAAAAAAAAGAAATAGGGTGGGGATGGAGAAAGAAAACATGGAAGGTGGATTGAGTATGGATGATAGTGGAAGTTAAGCAAAGCCTTGAAGGAAATATCTTCTCACTAATGCATTAAATCATGTTAATCAAGCGGCTTATTAGGGAAGTTAATGACCATTAAAGGGGCTTTATAGTAAGGAAAACACACTCCAAGGAGTTGAAATGATTTTTTTTTTTTTTTAACATCATGGGCTAAGGGAGTGCCCATAAGAGAAACTCCATGAAGGGATTGGTGAAGTCAAATATTCTAGAGGTTATGTTAATCTAAAAGACTATTTTTTAGGCAAATAAAGAAAAAGGTATTTTGTTTCTTGATGCAGATAAAGAAATATGTATTTTGTTGGAAAACTTTCTAAGATGGAGTTTTGAGGCTATTAGTGTTAACGAAAGATCTAGTGGTGTGGTGATATGTTAATAAAACTTCTCATTGCAATTCAAAAGTGTCCTTTTTCATCACTTTTTTATTTGTGTGGATAATTTCTCTCAAAATTATAAGAATATCTTTAATGTCATTAATGTTTATAGTCCTTTTAATGCTAGAGATATTTTCCGGGAGTCCTATTTGAGGATTTAATCATGGGAAAGGAAAATTTTATGGTTGGTGGTTACATGGACTTCGAATTGAGGTAGGTCAACTACAGTGGAAATTAGTGAGGATGGATCCTTTAGTAGAATTTCTTCCCCAAAAGGTTAAAGAGGTTGGAATTTATAATATCGATCCCTTGATCCTTACGCATGTTGATCAAGAGGCTTATTTGGGAAGAAAATGACTATTAAAGGGGCCCTTATAGTAAGGAAATCTTACTCAAAGGGGTTGAAATTATTTTTCTCTCTTTAACATTAGGGGTAGGGGACTAGCCATAAGAGAAACTCCATCTAAGGATTGGCGAAGTCAAACATTCTAGAGGTTATGTTAATCTAAGAGATCATTCTGGAGGAAAATAAAGAAAAAGGAATTTCCTTTCTTGATGCAAATAAAGAAAAGTGTATTTTGTTGGAAACCTTTCCAAGGTGGATTTTTGAGGCTATTAGTATTGATGGAAGATCTAGTGGTTTGGTGATAGGTTTGTATAAGTCATTACAATTCAAAAGTGTCCCTTTTCATCACTTTTTAATTTGTGTAGATATTTTCTCTCCAAATTCTAGGATTTTCTTTAATTTGATTAATGTTTATAGTCCTTTAATGCTAGAGATATTTGAGAAGTCATTGTATGAATGGCGACCAATGGAAAGAACACACAAACATTTGGACCCTACCCGACAGCATTGTAGGTTACCTAAGGAATGATGCAGCTTGGAAATGGAAAACACTAGTCACAAAAATATAATGGGTTTTCATTACTATATTCTCATTTTTACTTTTAATGTATACATTTGCACCTTGCGACGGGGTTTCAGCAGCAGGAGCAGGGACGGTTATAGTTATATTTCTACCCTTCAGATAGAAACAATGGTAAAACCATCGAAATATGTTGATTTGGAGTCCAAGGTGGAAGATGTCCTGTTGATTTGGGGCTTGGAGCCTACTCAAAAAAATTTGGCCAAGGCGATTCTTCCAGTTAGATCTCCAGGTGGAAAAAGGGGAGCCACGATGATTTATTGGAACCCAGAAGGTAGATTAGGGCTTTTGGAAGAATGAAACTCCTATCGTTCAAAGGCGATCAGTTGGGGCTCTGGCAACAATCTCCTAGATGGTCGAGTGATAGAGAAGATTTAGGTGGATCAGACGGATGCAGAGAAAGTGGTTTTACTGGTAAGTAAAAAAAATCCTTTGCAACCCCCAGTATATGGTTTGTTTTCGGAAGGTTTGGAGGACATATTTATGAGTAGTGCCCTAAGAAGGAATGAAGGACTAAAATCCTATCTAGTCAAGGAATGGCAAACAAATGAACTGGTTTCGAGGCAAAGTCTGAGAAGTGTCGCTTTTGTGTAGACGGCCAGTGAGCTGAAAGGAAAATGAGATTGATTTTTCCCTGCAAACCCCCAATTTGGAGGCGGTGAAAGGAAATGGTTTTTATTAGGAGGGTTTGGAACAAAAGTAAGGAATTGTAAATCTTCTCTCTGAAATCGATGGGAAGGAACAAGAGTGTGGCCCATCTTCTACCTTTATGGGTTTTAATAATGAAGCTCTTATTGGATATGACTCTAAGTTTGCAAGGGATCAACTTCAGAATTTCACCTTTGATGTGGAGGAGCAACGCATAGAACCCTGGGTTCTAATTACCTGGAATGAGCAAGTGGAGGAGTGGCTAGGGCCACTCGAGGAGGATGAAAATCATGTGCAGGAGATCAGTCTTTTTTAGACATAGCCGAGAATGGTCGGAATACTAACTCCAAAAGAAAGAAATGGAAGGTAATAAAGAAAAAATATGAATGCCCTAGTTCAATTCTCGAGGTCGATATTCAGATAGACAAGATTATGGAACCATCAAAGTTTATTTTGGTTGGAATAGTGAGAGGGAAATACTTTTCTGCAAAGTATATCACAGAGTGGATAAAAAAAATTTGGTGTGGGGCTTCGGATAATCAGGTTAAAATAATCACTCTGTTTAGGGGTTGGTTTATGGCTCAATTCAATAAGTGTGAGACTTTGGAATGGGTCTTGAAACTCATCTAGTGTTTTGGTATATCGCCAATTTTATTTAAGAAGTGGATCCCCCCATTTGATGCTCAAAGAGAAAAATTGGAAGAAATTCTAGTATGGGTCTGTCTCCCAGCTCTACCCCCACATCTATGGATAGAGGATGTATTCAAATCCATAGGTAATACTTTGAGCCTCTTTTTGGAGGTGGAAATGTCGTTTGTGGAAACTAAGATCAGGAATGTGGCACACATTTTGGTAATACCGAACCCAAGGGAAGGTCTAGAAGAAAAAATCTAGTTACATCTTCAAGGCTATTCTCATTATCAAATCATCAAATACGAGCATCTTCCCTTCAGATGTCATAGATGCCACAAAAATATGGACATTTAACCCGCGATTGTCTATTGGGATTTAGAAGAAGAAGAAGGCAAAGGGAAATCCGAGGATTGAGGGTCGGCAACAGGCAAAAGTGGAGGTGAATGAACAGATTGAAGGGGTAGAACCTCATCAGGAAGGGGAATAAGTGTCGATGGAGGTACAATAAGAGAAGATTGAGAGTTCGTAGATTCATACCATGCCATAACAGGAACATCTTAGAGGAGCCTAGGAAGAGAATGGAACTAACGATCTAGCGCCTGTCTCGGTGGGTATTTGTTCTCATCCCCTATCATCATTACATGATTCTCTTCAATCTTTGATAAATGTTATATCTAGGTCTGGTCCTTCCAAGACTTCTAAGACTGAATTTCATGTCTTAGGAAGTATGTTTCTATCTCTGGATAGTATTATTACCTCCATTCCAACCCTTTCCCTTGTTAAGTCTGAATCTTTAGTTGGACCTGAATATTCCCTTTTACCTTTGGACTCCTTTGAGAACCCCCCCACAATCTCTACCCTCTGGAAAAAAAGGTTATGCCTATTGATCCTATAGGAGGGTTGGGGAGAATTCAGGAATCCATTATGCCTTAAAATACTAAAGGAACACTGGCTTATCTAAGGCACAACCTAAAGTAAAGTTATATATTGTTGATGGAAAGTAATTATCCCTCAAAGGGGCGCTCAGAGCAGTGCAGATCCCTATCATAGTTACCAAATGATCCTTTTGTCCTTTAATTTTCGTCGTTTTGCTAGCAGCTAAAAGAAGCTAACCTTAAAAGATTTTTTTCAAACCTATTGTCCTGATGTCATTATGTTGCAAGAAACCCTTGGACCTGGCGAACCGATGATGAACTCCCTTAGATAAAAGATTCCAGGTTGGACTTTTGTAATTGTTGATGTGAAAGGCAGATCAGGAGGTCTGGCTCTGGGTTTCAAAGAGAGCAGTATGAAGCTGAAAAATTCTTGGGGATTAGAACTAGTGTTGGGGGTTAACAATATAAACTTTGAAACAGGAACTGATACTGTTACCCGTTTCGTAGAGATAGCAAAAAAGTGACCTGATTTTGCAAAGGGGTGATGCATAACGCACATGTATTTCTTAGAGCATAGTTTTTGGCACTTTAAACTTTTTATGTACATTGTGTTTTAGAATGGTAGTGATTTTCATGCTGATTTAAAAAAGTGGTAATTTTGCATCAGGCCCTTTTTTTAAAAGACCTATTTTTTGACTTTAAATTTTCTAATGTATGAAATGTAAATAATTATTTTCTAAATTTAATAATTTTTGAAGTGGTATTCTTATTCATATTTTCTTGTTTTTATTTTAATTTTTTTTTTAGTGAGGTTTTTATTGTTTTGCATATTTAAAGAATAAGGTCAATATTTTGAATTTTCAATATTCTACATATTTATACATCGTTAATTAATTTTTCAATCCACGTGAAATAATTGTCTCTAAAAAACAATAATTTTTAACAATTGACATAAAAATAACCATTTTTAACATAAACATAACTAAAAAACTACACGTTTTGATAATTTTTTGTAATTTTTTTGCTAGAAATGACATGTCAAAATCACAATTTTTATAGGAAAATTTTAACTAAAAATGGTTAAATAATATTTTTTTTATGAATTTCATGTCAAAAAAATAATAATAATCACTACGTTTTTCAAAAAATAATGGTTAACATAAAAATTAATGTGAAAATCACATAATACAAATATTGAACGCATAGCAACCTTAATTGAGTGCTTATTCTTCTCATAAAATGTCAAAGTCAAAACATTACAAGTATAACTAATTAATAGTTACAAAAAATGAACTTGATTTCCAAGCATAACTTAAATTTAATCAACAATGTCACGTAATCCAAACTCTTCGCCCTCTAGAGTTTCATCATTGTCTTCTTCCACAATATTTTCTGCTTCATTTTGTTCATTTTCCTCTTCTAATGGATCTTTGATGTCTGCGAATCTCCCAATGTATGCCTTTCCTATCATTCTGTGTAATGGTGGTTGGGGTTCCTTTGCCCTTTTTGCCACACGTGATTCACTAAAGTCCCATTTCTTAAACCCGATTTCTTGCATTGCATCTAGAAGAAATTGAAGAGCGTTAATTCTTTGTTGAATAAAATTGCACTATATTGGATCTTTTTCAATGGCAATGCAATTTCTTCCTTTTTGAAGGCAACATGCTAGTGTTGTACCTAATTATCAAGCACAAAATAAATAATGAAGTAAATTAGTACAATGAAATATAAATTAAGAAATAACATATTGAAATTAAATTCCATATAATAAAACTTACCTGATCCAAAAAATAAATCCAGAACTCAATCTCCTTCATTTGAACATATGTCTATAAGATAGTTAATCAATAACTGTGGTTTTTTATAAATGTTAACTATCTCTCATTTTACTTCTTTGTCTTCATATGTTAGTTTTCTCACAACAGCATCATAAGTCAGTATTTGGCTATGGCTCTTTCCTGTTGGAAATGCAACAAGATGATGGAGCTTAGTGAAAAGAAGTCGCCTTCACTAAGTGGGCCCGTAGGCTATTTTTGGCGCAAAGTCTATTTTTTAGACTATGTATATTTTTAGACATATGGATCATGGTCTATGAGTTGCAGGATGCTATTTATGGATGATTGGTCATGTTGGTAAAAATATATGGACCTCTATTTTAGACATATGGGCGGAGTCTATTTTTAGACTGCCAGTCTAAAAATAGAACAATCGAATATTATTAGCTCTTAATA